>SJYA01002430.1:2650-44588 GCA_006410615.1 Neotragus moschatus | reverse complement strand
GCGGGGCTCGGGGGGCGGGGCGGGCGGCGCGGGCGGTGCAGGTGCCGGGCCGGGAGCGAGCGGTGGCGGCGGCGGCGGCGGCGGCGGCGGCACCATGGGCCGGGCCCGGCGCTTCCAGTGGCCGCTGCTGCTGCTGTGGGCGGCCGCGGCGGGGCCAGGTAGGCTCGGGGGCCGAGGTCGGCCGGCTGGCCGGGGCGGGGCGGGGGGCGCGCCGCGGTGACAGCCGGGCGGTCGCGGGGCCGCAGAGGCCGAACAATGCGCGCGGGGCCGGGCCGGGCCCCCCTCCCCGGGACAAAGCGCAGCGCGGGCCGGGAGCCGCGAGCCGGGAGCCGCGAGCGGGGGGAGGGGGCGCAGGCCCGGCCACCGTGCCGCAGCCCCCCCAACCCCGCACAGGCCCTGATCGCTGCAGGGACAAAGGGCCCGAGACCCCCCCTCCAGCCACGGGCCGGCCTTCTCGAGGCGGCCCCTCTGTCCTGTCCGGTCCCTGCGCCCCTCTGTCCGCCTGCCTCTGAGTCCCTCAGTCTTTCTCCTTGTCCCCCGACCCTTGTCCTCTGTCCCTCTGTCTCCAAGACTGCCCGTCTCTCTGCCTGTCCCCCTTTCTCCTTGCCTCCCTGTCCCCCGGCTCTCTAGCCTGTCTTTGTCCCCCACCTCCGTCCCTTGGTCCCTGTCCCTTTTCACTGGGTCACTCCACCCGCCCCCCAGCGTCCTTTCCATTCCCTTCTCTGTGCCCCGTCTCTCTGTCACCTCTGCTTCTCTGTCCCCCATCAGTCCCATTCCCGTGTCCCCTCTCTGTCATTCCTGGTTCTCTAGCCCTCCCTGTCACCTGTCTCCCCCATTCTCCACTCTCTCCTGTCTGTCTGTCCCATTGTGTCCCTGTCCCCGGTCTCTTTGCCTCCCCTATCTACTGTCACACCCTCCATCCTGGGCTTCCCCATCACCATCCTTCATTTCTGCATCTCTCTGTCCCTCTGTGCCCCTGGAGAGGAACTGAGTCGGGCAGGGCATCCTGAAGGGCCCTGAAGGGAAATGTGTGCGTGTATGTGTGTGTGTGTGTGTGTGAAGTGTGTGGGGAACCTTGGCATGTGGGCACACACGTGGATCCAACAGATGCCTTCCAAACGCTGCCCCTCCCCACCCATTCACACACCCAGGCCACTATCTACAGAGAAGCCCCCTCCAGGACATCCAAGGAGCCCTCCACGTACCCTTATCATGCACTGTGAAAAGCTGGAGTCCTCCAAGACAGGGTGACCCTGAGACCCAGGACAAGGTCAGGAAATGTCACCCCCACACTCAGACTTTCACATTGTGTGTGCCTGGTACCTGCCGCCAGTCACCCCCTCCCCGGTGGGGAAAGCCACTTGGGGTCAGGGGGAACAGATAACAGGGAGGTAGCTGAGCTGGAGTGGGAGGGCTGAATGTCTTGTAGAAATTTGGGAGCTGTGACCAGATGGCACAGGGTTGGGGGCCTGCCTGGGTTTAAATTCTGGCTCGTGCCATTTGCCAGCATAGCCAATGGCAAGCACCCTTCTCTCTCGGGGCCTCAGTTTCCCTTTCTGTAAAGTGAAGGTGTTGAACTCGGTGACCTGAAAGGAAAGGAACTGCAGCTTGGACACCCGAAGGGGTTTCTGGCAAGCTGGGTGCAGTGATACCTTCCCCACTCCAGAGCTGAGCCAAAGTGTGCTTCCCCTCTCCTCAGGGCAGAGTGACGGGCTGAGAGTGGACCTGCCACCCTCCACCTTGCTGTCTTCTGTAGGCTTCTGCCATCGCTTCAGAACTTTCACCATTACGTCCTTTCTTTGTGGCAGACAAGCCATAATTTCCCAGATGAGCACTTTAGTACTTAAGCTACGTCTCCATCCACTTTTGCTTCTCTTTCTTTCTTTGTTAGGCCAGCTCATAGACTCCTAGAACCAATGAATCCAGTGAACAGAGAACCTGAGGGTGTTTTAGAACCACTGGCTTCCAGAAGCTCAAAGTCTTTAGACTCTTGACGCCTTTAAAATTCTAGAACCTCTCTGGTGTTCTCATTCTAGCCTCCTGACACCTTCAAAATTCTGAAACCTTTACCTTTCTGAGATCCCGAATCTTGACACTTCTGAGGTCTAGAATTGTGGGAGTTTGGGTTCTCAGAGTCAGAATACTGCCTAAGAGGACCAACTCTCCAGTTTGAGAATCTTTTCTCCAGTACTTCTGGGAAGGAGCTCTCCAGGCTTTTCCCTCCTGTGGTTTTAAAGTCTCTGCTTCCTGGTGCCTTAATCCCTTCTGTAAACTTTCTCTAGATGAAATGACGGGGGACTTTACCAGTTGGGAGAGAGCAAGGTGTCACGGGGAAGCACTCTGGAACCGGGGCTCTCAGGTGTAGTTCTGGGTCCGCCCCTTCCCCATCCCCCTCTGAGCCTCATTTCTGTAAAGGGTGGGCTAGGCAGCTGAAGTATCTGATCCCAGGGGGCCCTCCCTGCTTTCCTTCTCATTGGCTATTTCTGAATGGCTTTGGCCACCGGATTCTTGGAGGTGTCCATGATCCCCACCTTCCCCTCTTTGTCACTCCCCTTCCCCTCTCACCTTGCCCCAGCCAGCAGGAGTGGGGACAGGAGTTCATTTACATCTTTTCAAAAATGTATTCTCTTCTCCCTGGCTCCCTCATCTACCAGGAATATCAGAAAAAGATGATGAGATGTATGCCAACAGAAAGAAGGGTCCAGGGTGGGCGGGTGAGAGGGATTGAGAGAGGGATAGGTTGCCTGCCCAGAGATGCAGGCAGGCAGAAACAGACCCACAGGCCAGGCACTGGATGGCCCAGAAGGGAGCACGGGAAACAGACCTCCAGATCCAAGAAAAGATGAAGAGGCTATTAAGAGTGGGGCGGGGGGCGGGGGGCGCTGATGGAGGGAAAATTTGTTAATCCCAAATAATGTTTCCCTCCCCAGGGACTGACTCTGCCCTGCCTCCTAAAGTATAGGCCGGCCACTCTGAGAAGCAGGGTTCTGCCTCTGGCCCCCACCCACCCATGAGCCAGATGCCTGCCTCCCCAGAGCAGAGGGTCAGGTTCCGCGAAGGATTCCAAGACCTTAGACGCAGCAGGGCTGGGGCCTGGGGTGGGTTAATGTCGTGCGAGCCTGGCCTGTCCCCATCTTGGGGAACACAAAGGCAGCTTTCTCTCTCTGGGTGGGGTGGGGGTGGGGGACCCAGACTCGCCAGCGCCCAGTGGCCTGTGGCACCACGACCCGAGCACCCACTGGTTCCCACCTGTGCGGACCCCAGGCCCCTAGGTCCTCTAGGAACCAGGCACGGAGGCACCTCAGCAGTGGGGCAAGAGGGCGGCGGCGGAGCCCGGGTTCTTCTGGAAGGGGGTGAATATAGAGGGCGCTGGGGGTGGAAGAGAAGACAGCGAGGGCTCAGTGCACCCTTCCCGGAGCAGGAATTCTTCCCCTGACCCCACACCCAGGGGGAACCTCCGGAGGACTCCCCCACCCCCTGACTGGGCTCAAGGCCCGGAATCCAGGGAGTTTTGAATATCCCAGGAGCGTGGGGGCCACAGGGGGAACTTTGTATAAGAGGCTGCTGACTCACCCCAACGCCCCCACCTGATGCTTGCCTCACAGACGGGAGGGGGACAAGAGGGCTGGGGAGACAGGGCTGTGGTTCTGGGGGGCTGACAGCTGTGGCCCTGGAGCCAGAAGTTCCCAGGAGATCCTGGAGCTGGGGGCCTAGAGTCCTGGGTCTGAGGGAGCAGAAGTCTAGGGGATTCCATGTTAGGGCAAGGAAGGGCTGGGGTCTTGGACTCTGGGTCTGAGGGAGGAGGGGGCTGGAAGACTTGAACTCCTGGGTCCATAGGGAGAAGAGCACTGGGATCCCAGACTCCTGGGTCTTGACGGAGGGTGGGGTGCAGGTGCAGACTCCTGAGTCCTGAGAGAGGAAGTCCTAGGCTGGGGTCCCACTCCAGGTTTCTGAGGGAGGAGGGGCTGGGACCCTGATGCCTAGGTCCTGCGAATACAGGCGCCTTCACAAGGCTGAGCTGGGGAAGAATTGATGCTTTGTGTGAGGATGTTCGGACTCCGCCATTGATGGGGGGCTGGGGGGGGTTCGGTCAGGACGCAGGGACGTACCACCTCCCTAGGGGAGGATGGGGGAGAGGAGGCGGGATGCATGAGCCCCCTGGGGAGAGGATATGGAGGGGGCGGCTGTGACCTTCCCGGAACTGTGACCTTGAGACTCCCTTGGGTATTCGCTGACTCAGGACCCAGGAAGTGCTCCCCCCACTCCCTTTAGTCTCCGTGGAAACATCCACCAGCTGTGTAGTCTGGACCCCTGGTTCCTGAAGGAAGAGGAGGGTGAGGGCCCAGAATCCTCAAATCCTCCTGGATTTGAGGAGGGAGGAGGCTGGGGGCTGGCGACTTCTGGATTTGAGAGATGCTGAGAACCCAGATTCCTGATCCTGATGGAGAAGGAAGCTAGGAACCAGGACTCCTGGATCCTGGGAGAGGAGGCAGTTGGGGGGCTGGATTCCTGGGTCTAAAGGAGGAGAGTGTTGGATTCTGGGTCTCTACACATCACCTGCTCAGCCACTCTTTCCCAAACCCTCCCTAGTCCCGTTTTTTTCCAGGCAGTTTAAAGGGCCAGTGCTCCAGTCACCAAAGCTCAACCCCTCGCTGACCAGAAAGTCCTGCCTCACCACCCCCCAACCCCGAAACAAAAGCTTCTGGGACATTAATATTCCAGGCACAGACACTGTTGGTTACTGACTCCTCAGGAGGGGGAGGGAATAAAACAAAAGCCCCCCACCCTTACCCCACGTGCTCTCTCAAGCAGAGAGCAGGGGATATGTTTGGGGGTGGTGCAGACCCAGAGGTCCTGAGGGCACCCAAGAGATGTTGAGTTTCTGCCACTGACTGGCCTGGGACCCCTGAGCCTCATTCTCCGCATCTGTAAAATGGGGGGCTAGCCCTTGGGCTATTCCTGAGGACCAGGATCCACGGATAGCCTTCAAGATGTTTTTTTTAAAAGTGCTCGGATGTGCAAACAGGCCAGTTCAGTTTTCACAGGAATAAGCATGTTTCTGGAGGTCGTAATAACAGCAGCGCAGAGGGCTCCCTGAGCCTCAGGTTCTGGGCTGATTCTTGTGAATCAGGCCCTGGCATCATCCCCACTTTACAGGCGGTTCATCTGAGGCTCATGAAGGTTAAGCCATTTGTCCCAGGTCACACAGATGGCAAGTGGTCCAGCTGGGACCAACCCAAGTGTTTAAGATGAGAATAATGCCATGTCACAAAGTTGTCGTGAGGCTGAAATGCCTAGCACGTGAGATTCAGGCATCTGTCTCCCCAGATGCTTATCAAGGGTCAGGCACACATCCACGCACCAGGGTGCAGCAACACACCCGAGAGATTACAATCCTGCCTTCGTGGGGTGTATATTCGAGTAATGAGGGACGGACAACCAACAGTGGTGATGAAATAGAGTTCTGTGGACTTCCCTGGCGGTCCAGTGGCTAATGGTGGTCCACGCTCCCAATGCAGGAGGTCTGAGTCTGATCCCTGGTCTAAGTGAAGGTCCCACATGCCTTGGGGCAACTAAGCCCATGAGCTGTGACTACCGAGCCTACGCACTCTAGAGCCTGGGCTCCACCACAGGGAAAGCCCACGCACTGCAACTATCCAGCTGATGTGTTAAGTCTGGTCTTGCGGGGAGGCAGGTGTGGAAGTAGGGAGACTCACGAATAGCTCTTGAAGGACCAGGTCAGAGATAGTGTCACTGGATGATGTGGCAAAGGTGAATAGGTTTGGGATCTATTTTAGAAGCAGAATGGATAGATCTTGCTGATGGAGAGGGTGTTAGAGGTGAGGGAAAGGGTGAAAACGTGGGTGATGTTTAGGTGTTTTGGCCTGAGCAACCAGGTTGTGACATTTACTGAGACTGAGGAAACATGGGAAAGAGAATATTTGGTGCCAGGATGGGACATATTAAGATTGCTCTTCAGGAAAGTGCCAGATAAACCCCTAGTTCAGTGCAGTTCAGTCGCTCAGTCGTGTCCGACTCTTTGCGACCCCATGAATCGCAGCACGCCAGGCCTCTCTGTCCATCACCAACTCCTGGAGTTCATTCAAACTCATGTGCATCGCGTCGGTGATGCCATCCAGCCATCTCATCCTCTGTTGTCCCCTTCTTGAGATAAACCCCTAAGAGGGGCTTAAGTTCACAAAACATTGTATTCAAAGATAAAAGAAGCTGGAAGCTAGTATCCGAGGCTTTTGTGACAATTCCACATCATCACCAGAGACCCAGGTTTCTTCCAGGTCTCAGTTCCCGAACTGCATCACATTCTAGTTTCAGGCAGCACAAAGGTGGCCAAGTGGGAAAAGGACTTGTCCCCTTTCTTGAAGAAGTCCCCTTCGACTTCCATGTTGATCCAGTGGCTGAGACTCCCGTGTTCCTGATGCAGCGAGCCTGGGTTTGATCCCTGGTCAGGGAGCTAGACGCTACATGCCGCAACTAAGTTGACATGCTGCAACTAAGACTTGGCATAGCAAAATTTAAAAAGAGAAGTCCCCTCAAATGATCACATGACACTTTTCCTGATAGCCAGTCGGACAAAACTATCACGTGGCCTCACTTAGCTGCAAGGGAGTCTGGGAAATTTCTCTTTCTGCTGGTAGGGCAACCATAAGGCTACCCGGGTAGCTCCGTGGTAAAGAATCCACCAGCCAATGCAGGAGACGCAGGAGATGTGGGTTCGATCCCTGGGTCGGGAATATCACCTGGAGGAGGAAATGGCAACCCACCCCAGTATTTCTAGTCTGGAAAATTCCATGGACTGAGGAGCCTGGGGGGCTGGACAGTCCATGGTGTGGGGTCGCAAGGAGTCGAACATGACTTAGCTGATGAGCACAGCACAGGGCAACCATAAAATGCAATCAGGATTCTTTTATTAAAGAGAAAGGGAAGAGTGTATACTGACTAGGAAGCTAGCTGTCTCTGCTTCCCGCTCCCTGCCCTCTGGAATTAAGTTTTTCCACCCTTCAGCCCCCAAATCAGGTTACCTATCCATCTTACAGGGACTGAAACACTTCTCATGGGATTTTACAGTGATTTATGTATACCTCCCCAAAAATCTTGAAGGCCTTCCAGGACAGGGACCTCATCTGACTCATCCGTGGGCACCCAGCCCCTGAAAACCTCCCTGCAGCACAAATGAATGAGTGAGACAGAATGTAAGAGATATGAAAAAAACAGTTATCCAGAATTTAAAGGTGAATAACCAGGGACTTCCCTGGTGGTCTGGTGATTAAGACTCCCTGCTTCCAGTGCAGAGGGTATGAGTTTGATCCCTGGTCAAGAAACTAAGATCCCATGTGCTACATGGCATGACCAAAAAAAAAAAAAAAAAAGTGACTAATCAAATCTGATCATGGCTCTTTCCTGCTTCAGTTCCTGGCCTTCAGGATAAAAGCTTATCTTGTAGCTTGGCTGAGACCCTTCACAAGCACATGCCACAGTCCTCACCCATGCTGGACACCTTTCACCCAGACAATCAGGAGTGGATGTGGGTGCAGGGTACAGAACTGGGAGACCTCGAGGCAGGTCCTGCCTCGGCCACTCTCAGGCTGTGACCTTGGCCAAGTCATTTTCTTGCTCTGGAACAAATTTTCTCATCTAAAAAAATGAGAAATGGAAAAAAAAAAAAAAAAAAACACTGGGGATTGATAATAGTGCCGCCCTTATTCCGATATTGTGATGATTAAATGAAAATTATATAGGTAATGCCCTTAGCACAAAGCCTGGAACAGAAATTGCCTAATCAACAGTAGCTATGATGGTTATTGTTATTTTGAAGATGACAGTGACATTGATGATGCTGCTGCTGATTAATCTCAGCTTTGAGCTTTACTCTGCACTGTTTACTTGGCTGGAAACACCCCTTTACTAATCCCTTACTTCATTCCTCTGATGGATTAATCAGCGTAAGTTAACTGCTGTAACAACAGCCCTGAAATCTCAATGGCTTAACCAAAAAATGTATTTCTCGCTCATGCTACAGTCCTGTGCAGGCAGAAAGTCAAGGCCCCAGACTCCTTCCAGCTCATAATCCTGTTCTCCTCTGGGCTCCTAGGAGTCCTCTCCATTCCGCCAGCATGAAGGATTGCGGGTGAGATGAACCGGGCTGGAGGAGGTGTTGCTCTCTTGTGCCTACAGCCTGTTGGCCAGAAATCACCCATGGGGCCCCATGTAAGCACAAACGATCCTCTGAAATGTAGCCTAATAGTGTGTTGTCCCTTGAGGGCTTCCCTGGTGGCTCAGCTGGTAAAGAATCTGCCCACAATGCGGGAGACCTGGGTTTGATCCCTGGGTTGGGAAGATCCCCTGGAGTGAGTGCGTACTGTGTTCTGGCCTGGATAATTCAATTCTATACAGGCCATAGAGTCGCAAAGAGTCAGACATGACTGACTGAGTGACTTGCACTTCAGTGTGTTTTACCAGTTAACTTTAGCCATGTTAAGACACCCTCCAAAACATTGTGGCTTTGAACAGCAATTATTTTCTTTGCTCGTGATCCTGGGAGTCAGCAGTTTGGATTGGATCAACTGGGTTCTTCTCTTGGTCTCAACTGGGGTCACTCGTGTGGCTGCAGTCACCGGGTGGTGCCACGGGGGCTGGATAGTCCAGAATGGCCTGATTCCTGTGGCTGGCATTTGGTGCTGGCTTTTGGCTGGGCTTCTCTCTCTCCGTGTGGTCTCTCATCCTCAAGGAGGCTGGCCCGGGCATCTTCACCTAACAGTATCAGAGCAACAAAAGGGCATGAGTGGAAGCTGTGAGGTCTCTTGAGATCTAGGCTCCAGAACTCATTCAATATCACTTCTAGCAAATTCTGTTGATCAAAGCAAGTCAAAAGCCCTCCCCAGATTCACAGGATCAGAGTGCTCCATTACTGGGAAGAGCAGCAGGGATTTCCCTGCTGGTTCAGTGGCTGTGGTTAAGGCTCTGCACTTCCACTGCAGGGGGTAAGGGTTCAGTCCCTGTGTGGGGAACTAAGACCCCACAAGCTGTGCTACACAGCCTTAAAAAACCAACAATACCCAAAATGGGAGGAGCAGCAAGCTTAACATCTACAGGGATGAGAAGAACATCTCGCCCATCTCAGCAGACAAGTTAAAACATGTGCTCAGGTGTGAAAGATGGGGTTTGGTGAACACACAACAGTTTCCCATACCCCGTGGACTGCTCACTCTTTAAAATGTGGATCCAGTGGAGCTTTCTTCTAGAATCTTCTCTGACCACTCATCTCCCTGGGTGGTCTTAGTCTCCACTTCCTCTGGGCTCCCAGTGTGACCTGTGCTGCCCCACCCACCTACTCCTTAGATCCACTGGAGCTTGATTACCTTTCCTCTAGAGCAGGAGGCAGGTTTTATCCTTCTCCTGGATTCCAGCCCGCAGGAAATGTTGGGTGTACTGAACTGCATGAGAGGGGAAGGAAAGATGCTGGAAGTTTGGATGGGTGAGGGCCCGAGGGAGAGAGCAAAGACTGGACTGTACCCCTCAATGAGTCTCTTATCCTGTTTCTCTGTCTACTGGTCCAGGGGCAGGACAGGAAGTACAGACGGAGAATGTGACAGTGGCTGAGGGTGGGGTGGCCGAGATAACCTGCCGACTGCACCAGTATGATGGATCCATAGTTGTCATTCAGAACCCCGCCCGGCAGACCCTCTTCTTCAATGGTACCCGTGGTGCGTGCTGGGGGTCCAGAGCCTGAGTCTTGGAAGGGGAGAGGGCTGGGAACTGACTGAAGACAGAGCTGAGACTCTGGTCTCCTGGATCTGAGGGAGGAGGGGGCTGGGGCCTGGACTCCTGGTCAGGTGAGAGGGCCTGAAACAGTCTGGGTACCCAAGAGAGTGACTAGGTGGGCACCTTAGACACCTGGGTGTGGTTGGAGAAAAGAGAGGGCCCGACTCAAAGCTCCTGGAAGAAAGGTGGGACTTCTGAGCTATGGATTCCCCAAGTTCACTCCTGCCTCTTCACACTCTAGCCCTGAAGGATGAGCGTTTCCAGCTTGAGGAGTTCTCCCCGCGCCGGGTACGGATCCGGCTCTCAGATGCTCGCCTGGAGGACGAGGGGGGCTACTTCTGCCAGCTCTACACCGAGGACACCCACCACCAGATTGCCACGCTCACTGTACTGGGTAACAGCCTCCCCTCCTCAGATCCATCCTGTCTCCTTTCTCCTTTGCTCATCCCTTATCCTGGGACTTGACCCTGGCTGTTTTTAACCTCCTGGACATCTGCTCCCAGTAAATATGGCCGGTTTCCCTGACCTCTTGCCTGTGTTTGACCCTTTGTTCCTCCGGTTCCCTGGAATCCTGCAGTTTGGTTACTCTGAGCCCACCTTGGTCCTTCTCTTGACCTCCCTCTTGTCCCCTTCTCCCTGTGGCAGTGGCCCCAGAAAATCCTATAGTGGAGGTCCGGGAACAGGCAGTGGAGGGCGGCGAGGTGGAGCTCAGCTGTCTTGTTCCACGGTCCCGCCCTGCTGCCATCCTGCGCTGGTACCGGGACCGAAAGGAACTGAAAGGTATAACCTGGGGATGGGGATGGGAGTGGGCTGGAGAGGTGCCTGCGAAGGGCGAGACTTAAGAGATGGGGTTCCAGGAGGTGTGGCTTGGGAAAGGCTGGTTTATATATGGATGGAGCTTGAGGAAGAGTGCATGGGTTTGGCAGACACTACTAAATACGTTGGGCTTCCCTGGTGGCTCAGTCGGTAAAGAACTTGACTGCAACGCAGGAGACAGCCTACAGCTCAGGAGACCCGGGTTCAGTCCCTGGGTTGGGAAGATCTGGAGAAGGAAATGGCAACCTACTCCATTGTTCTTGCCTGGAAAATCTCATGGACAGAGGAGTCTGGAGGGCTAACAATCCATGGGGTCGCAAGAGTCGGACATGACTTAGCGAGTAAATCACCACTCAGTATATACTTACTGAATGAATTGTTAGATGAGAGGGCGTGGAGTGAAGAATGGAGACATGGGGTTGTGGGCCTGGTTTGGATAGGGGTGTGGTTTGGAGGACTAGAGGCAAGGCTGTGGATAAGGGGTGGAGCTTGGCAAATAGCCTGCTTTGGGATTGGCCAGGTGGGAGGGTGTGCCTTCAGTAGATGGAGCCGTAGCCCTGCCTTGACAGTTTCTGGGCGGGGCTTGACAGGAGTAACCAGCGGCCAGGAAAATGGCAAGGTCTGGAGCGTGGCCAGCACAGTGCGGTTTCGTGTAGACCGCAAGGACGATGGCGGTATCGTCACCTGCGAGGCGCAGAACCAGGCGCTACCCTCCGGACACAGCAAGCAGACGCAGTACGTGCTGGACGTGCAGTGTAAGTGCCTGGCAGGCCAGCTCCCGGCGGGGAAGGAGGGTTCCGATGCGCCTGCCACTTGCCCCCGGGAGAATTCCTAGTCCTGCATAACCCAGATAACCACTCTCCCATCTCACTCCTGCCCATAGACTCCCCCACGGCCCGGATCCATGCCTCCCAAGCTGTGGTTAGGGAGGGAGATACACTGGTGCTGACGTGTGCTGTGACGGGAAACCCCAGGTAAGCTTTGGGGTCCGAGATTCCTGGGTCCTGTGGAGAATAGGTGACTCGGACACCTGAAGCTGGAAGAACAGAGGGGGCTGAGACTCAGCCTTCTGAATCCTGAGAAAGAAGGGATCTGGGGCCAGATGATGAGGAAGGAAGCTGTGGGTCCCCAGTCTCCTGGATTCTCAGGGTTGAAGGGGCTGGGGCTAGGATTCCTGAGGTCCTGCTGATGGGTGAAAGTTGGGCCCGGGACTCTTGGTTTTCAAGGAAGGAAAGGTCTAGTAAGGATTCTCTTATTTGGAGATGTCGCATATCTATATTTCTGAGACGACAGAATTGGGTGCTGACACCTGCGTCCCTAACTCTCATTATATCCCCGCCCAGGCCAAACCAGATCCGCTGGAACCGCGGTAATGAGTCTTTGCCAGAGCGGGCGGAGGCAGTCGGGGAGACGCTTACGCTGCCCGGCCTGGTATCCGCGGATAATGGCACCTACACCTGCGAGGCGTCGAACAAGCACGGCCACGCGAGGGCGCTCTATGTGCTCGTGGTCTACGGTGAGGACCTGGGGACAGGGCTCAGCGTAGGGACGAGGCCTCGCGGGGTCTCCTCCCAGTCCTAAGTGCGACTGGGCCTTGGGAACAGGCAGGATGGATTGGAAGGTGTATGAGGCGTAGACCTATGCAAAGAATGATTCCGGGGGGTCAAAAGCCCACAGAGTTCTTATAGTTCTGGGACCAGACTGATTGTCTGGGTTCAGATTCAGTTCTGCAGCGTCCTGTTGCAGGTAACTTTGTGCCTCTGTTACCAAATGGCTCAGAGGTTAAAGCGTCTGCCCACAATGCGGGAGACCTGGGTTCTATCCTTGGGTCGGGAAGATCCCCTGGAGAAGGAAATGGCAACCCACTCCAGTCTTCTTGCCTGGAGAATCCCATGGACGGAGGAGCCTGGTGGGCTACAGTCCATGGGGTCCCAAAGAGTTGGACACAACTGAGCGACTTCACTTCACTTCACTTCCTCATCGGTAAAGTGGAAATAAACAACAGCACCTACCTCATAGGGTTGTTGTAAAAATTATGAGCTAAATATAGAAAGCAGTTGGAGGTCGCTAGCACAAAGAAATAACACGTGTTATGTGTTTAGCTCCTATGACAGTGCGGCAGGAATTTTGGAGTGGCTGGGCCCTAGATCAGCGGTTTAAATATCTGGAGCGTTTTAAACAAGATGGGAAGGGACTTAGGTCTGAAGTCAAAGAAAAACGATGTGCTATTTCTGTTCTCTGGGGAATGAAGTGGGGGGAGGAGGCAGGTAGGTATCAGCGAAAGGACTGGGGGCCAAGTCAGGCAGTGTACAAACCAACACGCATTCCTTGAAGAAGTGGAACATCAAGACTGGCGCCAGGAGTTTTGCTCAGTGACAGTGTTGTAGGCCAATGAGGTTTTTCCGAGGCGCAATTATTGCTAATTGGGGGGGGGGGGCGAGGCGCCAGGGGAAGAGCCCACCAGGTGGCGGCAATTTGCGAGGCGTGGCACGTAAAGGGGCGCGGTTGGACATGGCTGCAGAATGGTTTAAAACATTGCCAGCTATGGGCCCGGGCTGGGACCGTCCTCTGATGACCTGGGCCTGCGCCCTGTCCCTCTGGCAGACCCTGGTGCGGTGGTAGAGGCTCAGACGTCGGTGCCCTACGCCATTGTGGGCGGCATCCTGGCGCTGCTGGTGTTTCTGATCATCTGTGTGCTGGTGGGCATGGTCTGGTGCTCGGTACGGCAGAAGGGTGAGTGGGGGCGGGGTCAAATTCAGCGACGGGTGTGGTTGGTTGTGGCGTCCAGAAGAGGGTGGGGCCTAGAACCCAATTCGACAGGGGGCGGGCGTAGATCCAGGATTGGAAATTTGAGGCCCAGAGCCCGAAAGGGGCGGGTCTTTCGGTCCAGTATCCTAAAAGGGGTGAGGGGTTGGAGCTGAATAAAGGACGTTTACGTTTGAATTCCTAATTGGCGAGTTTGTGGGAGCGGAGCAAGGGGATACTACCTAGAGAACGGATGAGGGTTGATCTTTCAGTGAACTTGTGAAGTACTCCTAATTCTGCTTTTCTCTCTTTCTCTGCCCCTGTTTTGCTCTTCCCTGGACTTGACTCTCTCCCTGTATGTTCCATCTCTCCATCTTCATCTGATGTGTTTTGTCTGCCTCCCCGTCCAACTCCTGGGTCCACACGTATCTGTGGCCTCTGCCGGGGGGTCTGTCACCCCTCAGGCTCCTATCTGACCCATGAGGCCAGTGGCTTGGATGAACAGGGAGAAGCGAGAGAAGCCTTTCTCAATGGCAGCGATGGACACAAGAGGAAAGAAGAATTCTTCATCTGACCCCACCTCCACCCCAGGCCTGGGCCTGGGCTGGGGTCCACCCCACTGCCAGCTGCAAAGACATTTACCAGAGTCTGGGATGGTGGGCTTCTCCCCCCACCACTAACACCTCAGACGCTTGGACAGGGATGGGGGTGTTGGCTGCCTGGGTCTCTACAAGGGCCAGAAGCAAGGGCCCAGAGATCTGGGTCCCCCGATGGGGGGGCAAGGGCCAAAGGTCCAGACCCCCTAAGTCCAGGGAGGGCGGTAGGAATTGGGTTGGGGTAAGATAACTGGGGGAAGGCCAAGGCCCCTAGGCTGCAGTCCCAGGTCTTGTGGGGAGGGGTCAGATTCTGGGAAGGGTGGGGTGGGCAGGGAAGGGGAACAGAGATTTCTTTGGGGGTCCCAGACCCCATGCCAGCCATTGTAGGAGTTCCACAGAGCTCTGGGCACCTCTTTGCAAAGCCATGTTTGCACGGTGGGGGTAAGGGTGGGGGGAGGGCGTGGAAACAGGGATTCTGTGTCTTTGTGTCATAACTTTGATGGGGGCGGTGAGGGAGACAGCCCCAACTTTGCTCCAGTCCTCTTTCCCCAGCTCTTGGGCTCTCCTCCCCTCCCCCCCTCCCCCCACATCTGTCCCATCCATCTTTGTCTCTCTGTCCACCCACTCCTGGGGGGGCCTTCCCCATCTCTCCTCCAGGCCCCCCAGGGAGGGGGAAAGGAGTCTGGGGGGAGGGTGCATTGCTCTCTATGGTTTTATATATAATATATTAAAAAAATAAAAAATCTGTATGAAAATATCAGATTGCACCCCCTCCCCCCATTCCTGGCTTTTGCCCCCTTTTTCTTGTTTAAAAAAAAAAACAACACATTTTGTATGGGGCGGGGAGGGGAACGGGGAGGGGGTTTGGCAATCCCACTAACCACCATTAAACTGAGGAGAGAACAAGTTTTTGGGGTGACTGTGTGTCTGTCCCTCTGCCCAGACCTGCACCATGTTGGGAGGGGTGCTGAACTAAGGGAGGGGGAGGGAGGGTGATGATTGCTGGTGGACGGTATAGGTCAGGAAAGGGTCCTTACATCTCAAGGACACCTCCACCCTCCCAAGAAACCTGGGTTTTTCTGGTCAGTCTTTCAGCCAAAAAGCACTGTCTTGTCCTTTCAGTAGCCACTGAGCTACCCTGTCCCCACCCAATAGCCTGGACACTTCCCCTGCCTTATCTCCACCCCTGACATCAATCTCCAGAGGACCTTTCAATTACTCGCATTTTGCCCTGTCAAAAGCTATCCCTGCCAGCTCAAAAATCTTTCCCTAGCTCTTGGTTCACCTCTAGACCAAGTCAAAGCTCCTGAGCCTGGCATTCCTGGCCCCTCATTCATTCATCTAAATTTTAAACAAGTGATTTTTATTTTCAAGTAAAAAATATATTAACCTTACTTTGTACAAGGTGCTGCTCAAAGGGCTGGAGATGCCACGGTGAATAAAACAGGCAAAAGCTAGGTGTTCCAGACTGCTTAGTGCTGACCGCAGACTTGATCCTGTTCTAGGCACTGAGCATCCAAAGTGGAAAAGAGTGACTCCGTTCTTGCCTTCTTTCCTTTTATGAGGAAAACATTACAGCAAGGAAGCAAAACAAACAAAACTCAATTTCAGACTGCCATAAGTACTGTTGGGTTTCCTAGGTGGCGCAATGGTAAAGAATCTGCCTGCAGGAGATGCCAAGAGGTGGGGGTTAGATCTCTGGGTCGGGAAGATCCCCTGGAGTAGGTAATGGCAACCCACTCTAGTAGTC
This sequence comes from Neotragus moschatus, assembly GCA_006410615.1. Classification (NCBI taxonomy): domain Eukaryota; kingdom Metazoa; phylum Chordata; class Mammalia; order Artiodactyla; family Bovidae; genus Neotragus; species Neotragus moschatus. Next base: position 28,901 of record SJYA01002430.1, on the reverse strand, counting down.
TTGCCTGGAAAATTCCATGGACAGTGAAGCCTGGTGGGGTTACAGTCAAAGGGGGTGGGAAAGAGTTGAACATGACTGAGCGCGCACGCCCACACACACACACACACANACCCGAGGAGTCACAGAATGAAGCCCAGGCCCGGGATCAGACTGCGGCCCTGCTGGACAGCGCCGGGTTGGGCGCCGCGGCTCTCTTCGTGCCACGGACAGACTGCCTCAGCACCGACGGCTGCGAGGAGCTGGAGCGCCTGCGAGCGGCGCTGCGGAGCCAGGCCGAGGCGCTGCAGAGGTAAGCGCGGAGCTTCTGGGTGGGTAGAAGAGGCCTGGAGCTTTATTTACTCTATACCTCCACCCTAAGGTGTTCTTTGAAGTCAACCCGCAGCAAGTTTGTGACCAGCCTTAGAGATATCTGCTGAAAGCCCTGCTCCAGATCCTGCCCTTGAGTGCAGGTCGTGAGGTCCACAAGGCCCCACCTCAAGCTAGCGCTCTGTGCTTTTGTCATCTAAGCCCCATCCAAGGGTCAGCTGCTGGAAGTCCCAATCTGTCATCCAGCCTGCTCCTGCTAGCACTCTTGAGGTCAAAAGTCCCCGCTATCCTGCCAGAATTTTAGGAGGGGCCCGGACCTAAAGCCCGAAGACTGCCCCCAAGCCAAGGTGTGAAGGAGGGCTTGCTCTCTGCATCCAAACTGGTGATCCCAATGAAATTTGTACTCGAAGACTCCACTCTCTAGTCTTCACTTTCCTCCTCACAATCTGCTTGGTTCTCAAGGGATCGCAGTCTCCAGAGAGCCCGCCCTCAGTGAGCTTTGTCATTTAGGGGGCCCTCCCCCATTTTGTTTCTCTAATCCCCTCCCTCTTCTTTCTGTACCCACCTGCTGGCTATCTCCTGTCTCCCCTCCACCTCCACCTCCCAAGCGGCTTTGCCTCCTTTTGTAGAGGTTGAAAGAGCCTCAGGGAGGGGCAGCAGCTCCAAGCCCACCACCCTTCTTTTTTTTTCTTTAGCCCCACGCCCTTGCTAAGAACTATTAAATGAGGCTTCTCCCCTCTTTGGACTTTACACTCCTGCTAACGCCTCTGCTCAAGAAAGAGCGCCTTTGTTGACCTTGCCCACTAGAGCATTTAGTCCACGATTTTCATTTAGTCCCTCAATTCATTCAGGATTCTTTTGCCCTAAGGCTCACTCTCTGTGAGTTTTGCCCCACCCAGCATGGCCTTTTCTTAATCCTACAGGTCCTTTGGAAAGCCCAGCTCCCAAAGAATGTAACCCCTGGGGAGACTTAGCCAGTTCCCCGTTTTCAGCTCTGTTGGAAGCCAGATTTCAATCCAGCAGTCCCTCCCTTGCTTTAGGCAATGGTGGAGACCTTGGTTCGGTCCCTGGGTCAGAAAATCCCCTGGAGAAGGAAATGACAACCCACTCTAGTATTCTTGCCTGGAAAATTCCATGGACGAAGGAGCCTGGTAGGCTCCATGGAATCGCAGAGTCGGACACGACCGAGCCACTTTACTTTCCTTCCTAGCCTCGGTGCCCTTAATCTGGCCCCTCCATTTCTTGCTTCAAACTCCACCTTGTCATTTTAGCCTGGTCCGACCCCCTAGGCTAGCTCTCCAGCCTTGAGCCCCTCTTCTGCCCTTGACCCTGTCCCCCCCATCCCCGCAGGCTCCTTCCACCAGCTCAGGATGGCTTCGAAGTGTTGGGTGCTGCGGAGTTGGAGGCTGTGCGGGAGGCCTTTGAGACTGGGGGCCTGGAGGCGGCCCTGTCGTGGGTTCGGGCCGGCCTGGAGCGACTGGGCAGCGCACGCCTGGACCTGGCCGTGGCCGGTAGGGCTGACGTGGGCCTTGTGTTGGACGTGCTCCTCGGGTTAGATCCTGAAGATCCGAGTGCAGTGCCTGCTGCAGCGCCTGCAGGGCCCACGCCCTACCCGGCCCCAGAGCGCCCCAACGTGGTGCTCTGGAGCGTGCCTCTGGGCTCCGCGGACACCACCATCGCCTCGTACCCGACCACCCACTACGACGCTCTCATCCTCGTCACCCCTGGAGCCCCCACTGAGAAGGACTGGGCCCAGGTCCGGCCCTTGGTGCTCCCGGATACACCACTGGTCTGCGTGCGAACAGACGGCGAGGGCGAGGACCCAGAGTCTCTGGAAGAAGAGGAAAAAGCAGAGAAGTCTGGCAGCGAGAGCGTAGAGAACCCAGACGGAGAAGGGTTTGAGACTGCCCGCGGTGATGGAAAGGAGAACCGCGGCCCCGGATTGCAAAAGGGAGGCAGTGGGGAAGGTTCAGAGGAAACAGGCACGGAGAGTTTGCAGCCAGGGGGCGTCCGCGCGAAGAAATCGGGCAGCGGGGACTCAGAGCGCGCGGCTGCCCTGAGCCCCGAGGACGAAACTTGGGAGGTACTGGAGGAGGCGCCGCCGCCCGTGTTCCCTCTGCGGCCGGGCGGGCTCCCGGGGCTGTGCGAGTGGCTGCGGCGCGCGCTCCCCGCGGCCCAGGCGGGGGCGCTGCTGCTCGCGCTGCCGCCCGCATCTCCCCGCGCGGCCCAGACCAAGGCTGCTGCACTGCGGGCCGGGGCGTGGCGGCCCGCCCTGCTGGCCAGCCTGGCGGCAGCGGCGGCCCCAGTCCCAGGACTGGGCTGGGCGTGCGACGTGGCGCTCCTGCGGGGTCAGCTAGCGGAGTGGCGGCGGGCGCTGGGGCTCGAACCCGCGGCACTGGCCCGACGTGAGCGCGTGCTGGGCCTGGCGCCCGGGGAGCTGGCCAAGCGGACGCGCTTCCCGGGCCCGGTGACTCGAGCTGAAGTCGAGGCGAGGCTGGGCTCGTGGGCGGGCGAGGGCACTGCTGGGGGCGCGGCGCTGGGCGCGCTCTCCTTCCTGTGGCCGGCGGGCGGCGCTGCGGCCACCGGGGGCCTGGGCTACCGCGCGGCGCACGGCGTCCTGCTGCAGGCGCTGGACGAGATGCGCGCGGACGCCGAGGCAGTGCTGGCGCCGCAGGTGCCCGCACAGTGAGAGCTGGGCTAAGGGCCGGGGCTTCCGGGTGTGCCCAGGGTCCCAGCTGCCTGGCTCTGCCAGGGCCCAGGACTCAAGACCCGGTGAGAGGGAGAGGGCACGGGGTCCAGACTCTAGCATGGGATGTTTGGGCCTGAGAGATCCCAGAGCGAGGGGTCCGCCAGTCAGAATCCTGGGTGCTTGAAGGGAAAGAGGGCTCTGACCAGGGCCTGGAGTGGGTGACGTCTGGTCACCAGGATTCCTGGGTCCTGAAGGGAAATAGAGTTCTGGGGACGGGACTCCTGATTTCTCTGGGTACCATCAGACTATGAACTCCTCAAGGGAGTCGAGGGTTTGGACTCCTCGAAGGGGGCTATCTTGGTCTCTCAAGAGTAGAAACTAGATCTAATAGGTGTCTAGTCCCCCTGCGGAGGAGGAGGTGGAGTCCCTGATTGCTGATGAAGGCGGTCTCCTTCACACTAGGGATTCTGACGTGGAGGAGGGGTGGTCTGGGTTCCCCAGGGAGCTGAAATCCTTGGGCTTCTGAGCCGCAAAGGGATGTAAGATCTAGGTTTCCGGGGGTGGGGGAAGGACGGTTCTCTGGACTCTCAGAACGCCTGGCTCCCCAGAGGGCTGAGGTCTTTGCTTTCTAATTCATGGGTGGTGGAAGGTATCCATGTAGAGGCTGGAACCGGGTGCTGTGTGAGAGAGCTGGAGACCCTGTGATCCCTCTTGGGAAACGGAGGGGTGTGATATCTGCCCCTCCAGAAGCCTGGGGGCGCAGATTTCTTTGCCCGCTGTTGTGGGGAGGGTGGTACCACAAAACATGAGAGGAAGCAAGAGTGTTCTGGGCATGGTTGGGCTGGGGAGTAGCCAGAGACCAGGAATGAGGCTTTCTGACTGTGGAAGGGCAGGAACCCATCCCTCAGAGGGAACTCCCCAGAATCCCTAATGGATTTGGATCCTGGTGGCTGCCCTCCTCTGAATTTGCCTGGAAGGGGATGTGACTGACCCCATTTTCTAAGTGCTGGGCACCTATGGGGCTCTCTGGAGACTCTGTCTCTCTCTCCCTTAGGGGTTTCTATTGTTCTTGGGTCTTGGTGTCTTCTGTCATTAAACCTGAACTGTTTCTGGCCTTGCTATTTTGTATACCTGCCTTTTGGGAAATGCAGCCGTACTGCTGGACTAATCCAAACATTTCCGTGTGGCTACCTCAGATGTCCTCAAGAGAGACACAGAGAAGCCCACAGTGAGCTAGGGGCCCACAGAACAGCCAGGCAGGTGTTCCAGCCCATGGGAATATGTTGCAGGGAGGCAAAGGCAGAAACCACAGTGCCTGGGATCTTCTAGGCTGCCAGCTACCAGTAGAGGAGAAGCGACAGGTCACAGAACTCTTTAATGCCCAAAAGAGAGAGAATGGGCCCAGCGGGGGGCGGGGGGGGCGCGCAGTCTGCAGCTGAAAGGCCATCCAGCAGAATCTGTTACGTTAGACGGGGAAAGCAAAGCACAGAGAGGGCAGGCTCTAGGCCCAACAGCACACAGCAAGGCTCCTCCCTGCCTCTTCATTTCCTGCTCCCTCTCATCATCTTCCTTCTGATGCTTGAGTGAGCCACCTGGGGTCATGCCTCAGGACCTTTATAGTTTCCGTTATTTCTGCCCAGAATGCTCTGCTCCCAGATCTACTTGCCAGTCAGATCTCAGCACAAATGTCCCCTCAAGAGGGACCTTTCCTGACCGTTGTAACTGAAGTGGCTCACACCTCACCCTTTTATTCATCTCCACTGATGTTTTATTTTTTTTCCTTTCCCTTGCAGCAATTATGATTTTAGAAAATTATTTATTTACCTGTGTATTGGCTGTTATCCCCGTGTGGTACCCTCAGTCCCTCAAATAGTGCCTGACATACAGAAGGTGCTTAGTAAATATTTAATTCATTAATCAGTGGCAGAACTAGGGCTGGAATTTAGGTCATTAGCCTCTTGCCCTGAGACAGGGAGAAGGTGGGAGATGGAGGAGAAACAAGCATCTAGGAGAGGAGACACCTGTCGGAGGTCAGGGGGCCGGGAGGCCAGCACGGCTTTGCCACGTCACTCTGGGTGACTTGAGCCAGTGCCTTGCGTTCCCACCGTGAAATGAAAGGACCGGAGAACAAGCAGAAACACTTTCGAGACCCTGTTTCCTTTGATAGCTGAAGACAAGGGTAACTGGTCTGAGGGGCAGGTAGCTAAGGGGTGGTAGCCCCAGGTCTAACTAGAATTCCCACCACTGGCACAATTTGTCCCATCGAAGTTGAGATAGCCCAGATAGGGGGAAACACTTCGCACTATACTGAATGGCTCCAGGCATTTACCTCAAAGCTCTTTCGGCCTTAGGAAAATGTTCCTCATCCATCTCCATGATACCCAGCACAACATTGTCTCCCCACCTCAACTGTGGTTCAAGCCTCTGCATCAAGCCTGCCTGCCATGGGCAGAAACAGGAACACGAAGCTAGTACAGTAGGAAAAGAACATCGGCCACACGTTTCGTCACTCAGTTGTGTCTGACTCTGCAACCCCAGGGACTGTGGGCAACCAGGCCCCTCTGTGCATGGAATTTTCCAGACAAGAATACTGGAGTGGGTCGCCATTTCCTTCTCCAGGGGATCTTCCCGACCCAGGGATTGAACCCGAGTCTCGTGCATTGGCAGGTAGGTTCTTGGCCCCTAAGCCACCTGGGAAGCTCATGAGCCACACAGGTAGCTTCAAATATTCTAGTAGCCACATTGAAAAAGGAAAAGGAAACAGATACAGATGATGACACCAATTCTAACATCTCACATCAATATATCCAAAATATTATTTCAACATGTAATCAATATAGGAAAGAACTTTTTTATGCTCCGTCTTTGAAATCTGGTGTGTATTTCTGTAGCACATCTCAATTCAGATGATGAATTTTCATCGGAAATACTCGACCTCTATTTAGATTTCATGAAACTCACATTTGAAGAAGTCGATTGCTATACCCACGCTGTCCCAGTGATGTTGAATAGTTAGAAGCCTTTTCTAAATTAATGAGAAGTAAGTTGCAGGTAAACTTTTCCCCCGTTGCACCACAAACATGGTGAGTAGACACGGCACTGGAGAAAAAAAACCAACCACCTTAGTATCACTAGGAATTCTGTCTGCATTGCTCTAGGGCCAAACAGCCCTTTGACTATAAGGGTGGCTTTTTGCAAGTGAGTTAGCAAGTGGAATCTATCTGCAGTTTTGTCCTGAGCATTCCACATAGACACGTTTGTACCCCGTCCTCTCATATACAGTAATAGACTTGCAGCCCCTCCTGGAAGCCCTCGAACATTAGTCTCATCCCCGTGCCTTTGCTCAGGGTGCCCTCTGACACCACCTCTGACTTGGCCCTATCTGACATCTCTACCCTATGCTTCTCTGCCCTCCTGCCAAGGGAGCTCCTGCCTGAGATCGACTGAGAAGCAAGACCCAGTTTTGTTTCCTTGTGTCACTGTCCCTCGTGGAGTGTGCTGATTGTGTTTAAGTAGTTGTGTTTCTGCACCCTTGGGTGTCATGACTATCTTTTGGAGTGGTTGCCTTTTAAATCATGACTTTTAAAGGGACTGAACTTTAGGCTCTGGAAGCAGGAAGCTGCCAGCGAGGCATCGGTCTCGGCGCATCCAAACAGAAAAGACTGAAGACTCACTTGCGGAGGGACAACTGGCTGCCTTCAGGGTGAGTCTGCATGGCACCTGCAGGCTGGCAGGCCCCTGAGGGCAGAAATTCTAGGAAACCTATGATGAATCTTGGTGTTGCCATCGCCAGAAGCAGACAAGGAACAGAGCCTCGTCAACTTAGATGAATTTCCTACTTGTCTGGACTATGATAGACTTGTGTCCACTGAGATGAGGAACCATGAAGCCAAGAGACTCAAGGGTGGGTTGACCTGTGGTGCTTTTTGGAGGAGTGAATAAAGTAGAAATTCCATTGTGTGTGTGTTCATTGCAGGTTTAAGAGGAGGGGGAAGATGCTTGAGATTCTGACTGTCAACTGGAAGCCTAGACTCTGGTGTCTGATGGAGCAGGGGTCCAAGGGTGAGACCTCCTGGGTCCCTGGAGAGGAGGGATGGTGCGGGTGTGTGCAGGATAGAATTCCCTGGGCTGCAGTCCAGTGACTTTAGTAAGAGTTTTGCCACCCTGGAGGAGGTGGGGTGGCCTAATAAGTGTGTAACCTTGGGGGCTGTGATAGTAAACTTAGCTCTAGAACTGGCGTGGCCCATTAATGCCCCAGTCTGTTCAGCATTTCTGCAGCCATGGCCTTGGGTAGACCCTTCTCATCCTGCCTGTAGACCTGCTCTTTGGATCTGCTTGGCTACTGGGCTCACAGCAGACGGGATGCAAGCAGAGGCTTGACAAGCACTCATGTGTTGGGGTGATCTGTCTGGCTGCCCTGGGGACCCCTGCCACCATGACCACATGGGGAAGTCTAGGCTACCCTGCAGGGTGATAGGTAACGTGTGGCCCGGTCCGCCAGGACACCCCAATTAGTGTCAGCCCTCTGAAAGAGAGCTGCCTTCTCACCAGCAGCTGAACCATCTTCCAGCCGATCCTAGACCAAACTGCCAACCCCTGGAATGAGGTAAATACAAGACAATTATTCTAGAGGCTTCTCGGGTGATCCAGTGGTTAAGAATCTGCCTTGCAATGCAGAGGATTGAAATTCAACCCCTGGGGGGTAACCAAGTTCCCAGATGCCACCGATCATCTGAGCCTGGGAGCTACAATTAGAGTGCCCATGTGCCCCAAAAGGGATCCTGCCAATGCAGGGGGCCCAGATTTGGTCCCTGGTCAAGGAACTAGATCCTACATACCACAACTAAGTTCACATGCTACAGCTCAAGGTCTCAAATACCATCACTAAAGACTCTACATGCCAGAACTAGGACCTGGTACAGCCAAACACATTTTCTTTAAAAAGTAAATAAATTTATGCAAATAACCAAATAAGTTTTCTTTTTAAAAAAGAAAAAGAATCTGCCTTGCAATGCAGGGAATTCAAGTTCAATCCCTAGTGGGGGAACTAAGATCCCACATGGCGCAGGGCAACTGAGCCTGTGAGCTGCAGCTACAGAGTCCATGCTCTGCAATGAAGATCCTGCAAGAGTCGATGGAAGCCTTGTGAGCTGCAACTAAGACCCAATACACCCAAGTAAATAAAACTATATAAATATGTTTATATAGGCAATTACTCTAAGTAACTGAGGTTTGGAGGGGCTTGTTATGCAGCAAAGGATGGATAACTGATACAGGCGTGTCCCCTCTCTCTGGGATGTGGTCTCTTTCTCCCTCTCAACAGGACCTGGTGATTAAAATCTTAACCTCTGTCACCTTTTAGCTGCATGGTGATGTCCAATGTGATGTTCCTTCTCTGAAGCTCTTCTAAAAACAGGGTTGAGAATAATAGTGCCTATCACAAGGAGTGGTTGTGAAGATAAAGTGGGTCATTTTCAGTATATGACCCTAATAGGAGATCATGTTGGTTACAAAACTTGTCTGGCAGGGGTGGGGGTGGGGCCAAAGGGGGCCAGACTGCTCTTCCGCCTCCCCCCGTGGGGTTCGCTAGGCATGGAAGGGGAAGCATCCTTCCCTACTCTACTGGGATTGGCTCTAAACCATATGATTTACTTTACTCCATGGACTATTAGCATCTCCAACCTCCTCAGGGACCTTTGGTGCACTTGGGTTTTCTGCCCCTGTCATGAGAAAGACATTAGCCAGGGAGCCACAGATCTCAGAAGACTGAAACCCCATGGAGGAGAACTAGTCCCTCTCCCAAACTGGAGCGAAACCCACCAGTTCATAACCTGAAACAGAGCCGCCCCAGATAGCTACAGACCATAGGAAGCAGAATGCATATTGTTACAAGTCTCAGTTTGGGGGTGGTTGGTTATACAACATTATCATAGCATTAATTGACTAATGTTCTTGTTCAGTCGCTCAGTTGTGTCCAACTCTGCATCATCGTGGACTGCAGCACTCCAGACGTCCCTGTCCTTCACCATCTCCAGGAGCTTGCTCAACTCATGTCCGTTGAGTCATTGATGCCATCAAACCATCTCATCCGCTGTTGTCCCTTTCTCATTGTGCCTTCAATCTTTCCCAGCATCAGGGTCTTTTCTAGTGAGTCAGTTCTTTGCATCAGGTGACCAGTGTATTAGAACTTCAGCATCAGTCCTTCCACTGAATATTCAGGGTTTATTACCTTTAGGATTGACCGGTCTGATCTCCTTGCAGTCAAGAGACTCTGAAGAGATTTTTCCAATACCACACTCCAAAAGGATCAGTTCTTTGGCGCTCAGCACTCTTTGTGGTCCAACTCTCACATCCATACATGGCTACTGGAAAAACCATAGCTGTGACTATATAGACCTTTGTCAGTAATACGACACTGTTGTTTTAAACCACTGAGTTTAGGGACTTCTTTGTTCCCTTAGCATAATTCAGTCTCTCCTGATAGATGCCAAGGTCTAGCACCTGCCAACTAATGCCTACTCAGCTATTAAGTAAGTAAGTGGCAGCTATTAGGACAGTAGCTATTTGGCCAGACACACTGTCTCCAGAACCAACACTGTCTTAAAGGTGCTACTGCCCCTGCTCAGTCACTCAGTTGTGTTCAACTCTTTGTGACTCCATGGACTGTAGCCTGCCAGGCTCCTCTGTTCATGGTTATTCTCCAGGCAAGAATTCTGGGGTTGCCATGCCCTCCTCCAAGGGCTCATCCCAACCCAGGGATCGAACCTGCCTCTCCTGCCTTATTAGGCAGATTCTTTCCCACCTGAGCAACTAGGGGGAGGCCCCTTTAAGGTGCTAGGCATTGCACTAAGTCCTTTTTCAGTTTTCTTTCATTTGACCCTTCAAATAGCTCTGTGAGGTTATAAATATTAATATCCACCACTTACAAACATGAAACAGAGGCAAAAAGAGGTTAACCAGGAGACGTGACCATGCACTCTGGAGTCTGACCCTCCCAACTGTTTGACCAAAGGCAAGTGACACCACAATCCATGCCTCAGTTTGTTCCTCTGTAAAATGGGGACAATACTTTCAACCTCACAGAGTTGTGATTATGAAATGAGCTCTCTCGTGGAAAACACAGCACAGGGACCCAGCAGGAAGTAATCCCTTAACAAAAGGTAGCATCTTCCCTCTCCTCCTTCCGAACAGGGAGTTCGACAGGGTTGAGACCCCTGCTTTTTGCATCCCTATCTCCCTGAAATGTATCACATCCCAAAGACTCAGGCTTGTTCTGTTGATTCGTTTAATTTATAGACACGTGGGCAGCTATAGCTGAGAAGGAATGGAGACCAAACACCACAAGGGCCTCAGTTCTTCACTCAGCTTTGCCAGAAGCCTGGGGGCTTGGAAGACAGCTGATCTTGATGGCCAACAAATGAGAGCCTGAGGGCACCAGGGTCCCAGGCTTGATGTGACAGGCGTTCTCCGTAGCACATCCCTGGGAAGCAAATTTGACACCTGCCGGAGGGGATTTCAGACTAGAATCAGGATCTCCAGTGCCTCCCCGCTCCCAATCCAGGGGTCATGCTCCCGCCACCTTCCTCCATTTCTCTGCAGCCACTTTCTCCCTAAGACTCTGGAATAATGAGGCTCCAGGTCTGGGGCCCTCTGGGAACCCTGTGCCCTCCTCCCAAAATCCAGGTGCCCCTCACCAGGGTGCATGAGGCCACTCATGGTGACACAGCGGGTTTCTTCACCAGAACAGAGCACTTGAGCAGTCGGGGTGCATGTTTCCTTGAGGAAGGTGGAGCAGGAAGGACACCGAAGGCCATTCTTTGTCAGATTTCTCCTGAACGCTGGGGAGGAGGGTGGAGGGTAAGGCGCACGGGGACATTAGTCCCTTTCCCAACCTTACAATCAGCATGGGGACACCAGTCGCTAACCTACACTGCATTTTTAGAAAATAATATTTATTTGACTGGATCTTAGTTGCGCCCTGTGGAATCTAGTTCCCCCTGACCAGGGATCACACCCCTGCATAGGGAGCATGGAGTCTTAGTCACTGGACCACCTAGGAAGTCCCTGGACACTGCAGTTTATAGGAGAAGAAACCAAGGCTCAGCGCCAGGAAGACGCTTGCCCCAGTGACAGTGCAGGTCAGTGACAGGTGCTCACAGCTGGCTGTGGTGGAGGGAGGGGTGGGCAGGGAGGGACTCCAGCCATGAGGCTCAGCTGGGGCTTACCGAGCAGAGGACTGTGGTTGCAGCCATTGCTCTGGCAGCAGCGCGTGTTGGACCCCATGTAGTTCTCTGGAGCCACGGTGATGGAGAGGAATGCTGGGTCACACTCACTGGATTTCGAGCACCCCTTGTAGCTAGCTGGTCACATCCACAGAGCCCTCTGCATTGTGAAGGTGGACAGAAGACTCAGGAGCCCTGGTCTGGACCCTAGTCCCAGGGTATTTCCATCGCCTTACAGCTTCCCCAGCCCACTGCTGTCCAGAGAGTCCACTTCCATCTCCCCAAAGTCATACACCCTTAGTCTGGGGCAAGGCCTGGAGGGTTGAGTATTGTACCCAACCCTTCCTCCCTCCGCCCTGGGCTGTGTTGGTCTCTCCTGAGGGTTCCTTCAGCTCCACGGCCCCCTCACTACCATTCTCTAAAGGTCACACCTGGAGAGGTCTTTTCTAGGCCACCTATGACCACCCCCAGACCTGTGTGAAATGGTCTCTTCCAGCCTTCAGCCCTGCCCTGACCCCTGGAATTCCTTCCACCAAATCCTAGGATGCAGCCCTCAGCCACCACCCTGTAACATCCGTCTCCTTCTTCGTCTAAGATTTCCCAAGGTCACTCCCCAGACTTCCTTGATCTCTTGATTCCTTGATCTTCCTATGATCTCTTGTTGCCGTCCTTGGCTACTCTCAGGTCTTGCCTGAAGTGGCCTCTTCCAGTCTCCCTGGCCTTCCCCCTCCCACCAAGGGTGCTCTCCTCCAGCCCTAGGGTTTCTGCTCTGTACCCCAAATGCTTGAGTGGGTGGGTGCTCAGTCCTGACTGTCTCTCTGCAAATTGATAGACTGAATCCTTGGATTATCTGTCCTTATCTCTCTCTCTCTGTTCCAATACTGGGGCTTCCCAGGTGGTGCAGTGGTGAAAACCCCCACTGCCAATGTAGGAGACACAAATTACTGGCTCAGTCCCTGGGTTGGAAAGATCCCCTGGAGGAGGACATGGCAAGCCATTCCAGTATTCTTGCCAGGAGAAATCCCACAGACAGAGGGGCCTGGTGGGCCATACTTGATTACAGCTGCTGCTGCTGCTAAGTCGCTTCAGTCGTGTCCGCCTCTGTGCGACCCTACAGACAGCAGCCCACCAGGCTCCCTCGTCCCTGGGATTCTCCAGGCAAGAACACTGGAGTGGGTTGCCATTTCCTTCTCCAGTGCATGAAAGGGAAAAGTGAAAGTGAAGTCGCTCAGTCATGTCTGACTCTTAGCGACCTCATGGACTGCAGCCCACCAGGCTCCTCCATCCATGGGATTTTCCAGGCAAGAGTACTGGAGCGGGGTGCCATTGCCTTCTCCGATTACAGAGTCTCTTGATTACACAGTCAACCTAATCACATTCTTTGCAACTCACCCCAGTCTTCCCTACACCAACCCCTACACTTTTTGCATATTAGAGTCCCACCCCATGCCATGGATTTCACTCTTCCCCTGTGTCCTTTCCTAATCCCTTCTTGCCTAAGAAATTCTCTATATCTGCCCCTCCCCCATCATGACTTTGGAGTCTCATTTTCATAAATCCTTGGCAACAGTGGTTTCTGTCATTCCACTGGATTCTCTCTTCTCCCTTCCCTCTTTCTCGCCCCTTCTTCACTCAAAGGGTCCTCCCAGTGTATGGCAGTATCTGCTACCCTGAAAGCACCCCCACCTCCCCAGGATCTGACGCTATTCCCTACCCTCTTACTATTGTTAGTCTCAGTCGTGATGACAATGCAGGTGTCCTCATCCAGGGCACAAGTCTTCATTTCTCCAATGCATATGGCTCCACCTCTGATACACACCTCACAGCTTAGTGGGTACCCTGAGGTATATATAGAGAGAGGCTCTAGCCCAAGTGGTGTGGTCTCTGGGCCACGACTTCTGAGTCCAGAAGGGGATGAGGAGGGGGGTCTGAAGGAAGAGGGAAAGGTGTCTCCCTGGTTATTCACAAGAGGGACATTGGCCGCTGAACAGGGAACTGTCTGAAGCTCCATCAGATGCGCTATGGTGCCACCAGCAAGGCTGCTTCCAGGGGTGGACAGCAACTCCATCAAGGAGCAAATTTACCTAATTACAGGGTTGGGGAATTTGAACACTAGGGCCCTCTGAGAAAGCTGGAGGATAGTAAGGAGTCCTGCTGAAGGTTTCCATGCATTTTTTTTTTTAATCCTTTAGTTTTCTTTTTTCTATTTTAGGCTACGCTGGGTTGTCCTTGCTTCCTGTGGGTGTTCTCCAGTTGTAGCGAGTGGGGGCTACTCTCTCATTGCGGTGCCTGGGCTTCTCATTTGCGGTGGCTCCTCCTGTTGCAGAGCACAGGCTCAGTAGCTGTGGCTCAAGGGCTTAGTTTGCCCAAGGCATGTGGAATATTCCTGGACCAGGGATCGAACCCATGTCACCTGCAGTGGCAGGCAGATTCTCAGCCACTAGACCACTGAGGAAGTCCTTCGTGGAGTTCTGTGAACCTTCAGGTCCAGCTGATTCTCGGAAGCAAGACCCTCTTCCTTGTGAGTACAGTTAAGTCTGGTAGACAGCACAGTCGCTCAGGCAGGGGTACCTGAGGCTGGGATCTGCAACCCAGGTCAAGAAGGAAGATCGAGGACTAGGAGAACAAGGGCCTGGCTCCTTGGTCCTGAGAGAGGAGGCAACTGGGGCCCAGACACAGGGGAACTGGGTCCTGGGGAAGGTGGAGTTGCCTGAATTGTATCTAAGGAAAGAAGACACCAGGGACCTGAACTCCTTAAGAGTCCTGGGGGAAAGGAAATCTCTCCCCCTCACCTCACTTTTCTTTTTTCTAATCATACTCTCATCTGAATTCCTAGGATTCAGGTGTTTTATTTTGAGACACTGTCGGAGGAGAGGGGAGCAGAGCCCATCCAAACCCTTCCTTTCTCAGAGATTTAAACCCACATGTTTTTGAACTCTTCCTCCCTTGGGGACCCAGGCTTTCCCTCTTTTACCCTCTGCCTTTTCCATGAATCTGAATTCCCAGGACACCTCCTCTTTCCCCCTGAACCTCAAGGACCTGGCTAAATGCTCTCCAATAGTCTTCATTTCAGGATTCCAGGAGTCCAGACCCCCTAGTCACTTACCCAGACCCAGGAGAGTGCAGAGCAGCATGGAGGCTAGCAGGAAAGTCTCAGGTTCTGTGGAAGGCTTCATGACGGTTGGATGAGTGAAGATTCAGTCCCAGGTCCCGAGCTCATCTTATAGCAAGGTGAGAAGGGATGGGTCTGGATCTACCTTGCCCTTTGGCTAAGAAAGATGATATAAGATCTGAGGGTAGCTCTCTGTAGCTCTGAGTCGGGGAGGTGGAACAAGAATCCAAAAGGAACATGGGCATCTTGTGCTCAGCCCCCTTCTCCATGGGGACCCCAGGATTCTGGGCTTCCAACCCTCTCTCCATCTGGTCTCACCTCCTTCATTCCCCCGTGCCCCTGCCCCTTTTTATTCTTACCTGAAGCCCAAGATCAGAATCAGGTCATTTTGTTTCCTGCAGGATAGAACAGTGCTAGGACTCAGATTCCCTCTCCCTTGTCTCTCTTCCCAAGAAGGTGCTCAGTGTGGTTGAGGCTCTACCGGGGAGCGCCCAGCAAGTCCAGGCTTGTTCTGGAGGGGCATGCTTGGCTTAATATCCGCTTTTCTGTGTTTGGTCTGTCTCCAGCTCCAACCCCACCCCAAGATGCACTTCTGGGTCTCTCGGAAACTGAACAGAGGGGTGCTTGTCATTGGGGCAGGATGGGCACGGTACCAGATGCCCAGAAACCGCATTGGAAAGCTGAGGCACGGTCGGAAGCACTCCAGGTTGGGTGTGTGTCTGGTTTGGAAACATACTTTGTAT
Source organism: Neotragus moschatus (assembly GCA_006410615.1). Taxonomy (NCBI): domain Eukaryota; kingdom Metazoa; phylum Chordata; class Mammalia; order Artiodactyla; family Bovidae; genus Neotragus; species Neotragus moschatus. Next base: position 13,829 of record SJYA01002430.1, on the reverse strand, counting down.
TTTATTGAGACCCTTTACCTCAGGCACATGATCTTGAGAGATAAGAGATTTTGTGTATTTTTTCACGTCTTTATGTATATTTTTTGGTGTGTCTGTGTGTGTGTGTATTTTTGGGGGTGTAATTTTACGTGTGTGTGGGGGGGTGGGAGATGGGAGGTGGCTCTGGGGAGGGTAGCCAGCCATAGGTGGAGGGGCTCCTGTTGCGGTAGGCCCCTGGCTCCTTGCAAAAATCCACTCAAGTTTTCTGCCCTTTTGCTTTCCAGGCTTCAGTTGGGGGGCTGAGGTTGGCTAATTTCTTCTGAGGACCAATCTTGAAGGCCGCATGGGTTGCTAGGATACCCTGGTGTGAAAGTTATCAGGGGGAAGCGGTAGAGAGCTGTTTGGAGAGAGGGAGGCGGGAAAAGATCGTTGCTAGGGAACTCAGCGCTTCTCTCAGCTCTCCGGAGAGACGCACTAGGCATGCGCAGTGGTGACGTGGGCCCTTGTGCGCAGAGGTTCGAAAGGACGGAGCCTCGTACGCTTGCGCAGTGAAGGCCTCCCAGGGCGCACCCGCTGGGAGCACCCTAAACTCAGCCCTTGCTGCGCTTGGTCAGGCGAAGCCAGCACGACGGTGACATGCCCAAGATCGGCCTCTACCATGTGTCCGGCAGTAGCCAGGACTTGGTGAGAGACTGGCGTGGAGGAGGTTGGAAGAAGTGAAGGAGGTCGTGAAGGGGCTCTGTGAGAACTTTTGGAATCTCAAAGGTGTTGAAAAATAATTCGTTATCTGGGCTGCCAAGAAATAAAGTTTATTGGGGTTCTTAGAAATTAGAATTTGGGAGACACAGAGTCTCGTAAAATTTGATAGTGTTGGCAGACGGAGACAGGGGCTTATGAGTACTGCGATCAACAGGTTGTTAAAATTGTGTGGAGAGAATTATAATTGACTGCGATACATGTAATATTTGATACAAAGAAATGTTTGACTTTAAAGAAGCTGTCATGAGTTACTGAAGGGTAAGGGTCTGATAGGCATCTTGAGTTTCTGGTACATAGTCCCGATGCCTGTGTGAATACAGTAAGTAGTCAAAAGGTCAGATTCCTTTGTGGCGGAGACCTGATTGGTCAGAAATGGCTACTCATTCAGTTCGGTTCAGTCGCTCAGTCGTGTCCGACTCTTTGCGACCCCGCGAATCACAGCTCGCCAGGCCTCCCTGTCCATCACCAACTCCCGGAGTTCACTCAGACTCACGTCCATCAAGTCAGTGATGCCATCCAGCCATCTCATCCTCTGTCATCCCCTTCTCCTCCTGCTCCCAATCCCTCCCAGTGTCAGCTATTACGAATGTAAATATGTGGCCGAACACATTCTCTCTGGAGCCACCACTGTCTTAATGGTGCGTTTGCTCAGTCACTCAGTTGGGTTTGATTCTTTGTGACCCCATGGACTGTAGCCCACCAGGCTCCTCTGTCCATGGGATTCTCCAGGCAAAAATAGAGTGGGTTGCCATGACCTACTCCAGGGGCTCTTCGCCAGCCCAGGGATTGAACCCCCATCTCCCTCATTGGCAGCCAGATTCTTTCCCATCTGAGCCACCAGGGAACCCCCTTCAAAATGCAAGTTACACCACAATCTGGGCCTCAGTTTGTTCTTCTGTAAAATGGGGGCAATACTTTCAGTGTCACAGAGTTGTGATTATGAAATGAGGTACCGCATGGAAAACACTTACTATGGGGACCAGGCAGGAAGTAATCCCTTAAGAAAAGATAGCATCTTCCCTTTCTTTCTTCCAAAGAGAGGGTTCCCAAGGGCTCAGACCCCTGCTTTTTGCATCCCATCTCCCCGAAACACATCACATCACAAAGACTTAGGATTGTTCTGTTAACTTGTTTAATTTATAGACACATGGGAACTGTAGGAATTTCTAGAACGTAGCTGAGAATGAATGGAGGCCAAACACCACCTGGGCCTCAGCTCTTCACTCAGCCTTGACAGAAGCCTGGGGGCTTCAAAGACAGCTGGTCTTTTTGATGGTGAACAAAAGAGCTCCTGAGGGCACCAGGGTTCCGGGCTTGGTGTGGCAGGTGGTCTCCATACCACAGCCCTGGGCAGCAAATTTGACACCTGCTGGAGGGGATTTTAGATGACAGTCAGGATCCCCAGCCTCCCTCCTCCTAGTCCAGGGTCATATGCCGCAGCCACCTTCTCCCCCAGATCTTTGGAGCCACTCTCTCCCTTAGGATCTGGAAGCATGAGGCTCCAGTTCTGGGACTGTCTGGAACCCCTGTCCCTCCTCCCGAATTCCAGGTGCCCCTTATCAGGCTGCATGAGGCCAGACAGGGCGACACAGCGGGTCTCCTTGCCAACGCAGAGCGCTTCCGCAGTGGCAGTGCATGTTTCCGTAAAGGCAGCGATGCAGGAAGGACAGTGAAGGCCATTCTCTGTTTGGTTTCTCACAAACCCTGAAGAGGAGGGTGGAGGGTAAGGTAATCGGAGACGCGAGTCCCTTTCCCAACCTCCCAACCCCTCAGGGGACAGCAGTTGGTAATGGACACTGCATTTTCAGAAAACAATGTTTATTTGGCTGTGTTAGACCTTAATTGTGGCCTGTGGAATTGAATTTCCTGACCAGGGATCCAACCCCTGCATAGTCAGTGGCCCACCAGAGACGTCCCTGGACACTGCAGTTTACAGGAGAAGAAACCAAGGTTCAGTGCCAGGAAGACACTTGCCCTGGTGACAGCGCAGGTCAGTGACAGGTGCTCACAGCTGGATCTGGAGGTGAGGGGTGGGCAGGGAGGGACTCCAGCCAAGGGGCTCAGCTGGGGCTTACCGGGCAGGGGGTCCTGGTTGCAGCCATCCTTCTGGCAGCAGTGCCTCTTGGAGCCCATGTAGTTCTCAGGGTTCACGGTGATGCTGAAGAGTCCTGACTCACACTCACTGGATTTCGCACACCCCTTGTAGCTGGTCAGCGCCAAGGAGGCCTCTGCAGGATGGCCGTGGGCAGGGGGCTCAGTGGTCCCTGGTCTGGACCCTTGCCCTAGGGTATCTCCCCCACCTTAGAGTTGCCCCAGCCCACTGCTGTCTAGAGAGGTCTCTTCCAGCTCCCCAATGTCAGACCCCTTTATATGCCTGGGGTGTCATCTGAACAGTTTATTAAGTACGGAACCCCTCTTCACACAGCCCCANAGTGGTCCCTGGTCTGGACCCTTGCCCTAGGGTATCTCCCCCACCTTAGAGTTGCCCCAGCCCACTGCTGTCTAGAGAGGTCTCTTCCAGCTCCCCAATGTCAGACCCCTTTATATGCCTGGGGTGTCATCTGAACAGTTTATTAAGTACGGAACCCCTCTTCACACAGCCCCAGGCTGTGTTGGTCTCTCCTGAGTGGCCTCTTCAGCCCCACGGCCACCCCACTGCCATCCTGCAGGGGTTGCACCTGGAGTGGTCTTTTGCAGACCACCTATGATTAACCCCATGCCTGTGCAAAATGGTCTCTTCCAGCTTTCAGCCCTCCCCTGACCTCTGGAATTCCTGCCACCAAATGCTGGGATGCGGCCGCCATCCCTGCCCCCCGTAACATCTATCTCCTCTGCGTCTAAAGTGGGCTCTTCCACGTTTCCCAGGGCCACTGCTCAGACCTCCTACAAACGGTCTCTTTCTGCCCTCCTTCGCTGCTCTCAGGTCTTGCCTGAAGTGCTCTCTTCTGGTGTCGCTGGACTTCCCCCTCCCCAGCACAGTGTGGTCTCTTCCAGCCCTAGGGTTTCCACTCTTCACCCCACACTCGTGTGGGTGCAAGTGTGCTCTGTCATGTCTGACTCTTTGGGACCTCATAGACTGAGTCCAGGGGTCATCTGTTCTTATATACTCTCTCTGTATGCCAATATTGGGGCTTCCCAGATGGCGCAGTGGTAAAGAACCCCCCTGCCAATGCAGGAGATGCAACAGACGTGGGGTCCATCCCTGGTGGGAAGATGCCCTGGAGGAGGAAATTGTAAGCCAGTCCAGTATTCTTGCCTGGAAAATCCCATAGACAGAGGAGCCTGGCGGGCTACAGTCCATGGGGTCGCAAAGGGTCAGACATGACTGAGCTCTCACACAACTCAACCAGCGGCTGTATCTCCCTCTTTCTCCTGTCAGGAAAGGTCTCTTGCAGCCTGCATCCCTGGGAGATCACTTGCGCCCCTAGAAAGTCAAACGGATCACCTTCCTTGCAACTCAGCCTAGCCTCTTCTCTACACCTACCCCTCCACCTTTTGGATATTAGATTTACCCCCCTCTGGATTTCTTTCTTCCCCCGTGTCCTTTCCTAATTCCTTCTTTTGTAAGAAAGTCTATATCTGCCCCTCCCCTGTCCTCTCTTGGCGTTTCATCTTCAGAAATCCTTGGTAACAGTGGTTTCTGTCATTCCATTGGATTCCCTGTCCACCACCCACCTCGAGACTGCCTTTCCCTCTCTCCTGACATAATCATCACTCAAAGGTTCCTCCCAGCGCATGGCGGTATCTGCCACCGTAAAGGCACCCCCCGCCTCCCCAGGATGTGATACCAGCCCCTGCCCTCTTACTTCTGTTGGTCTCAGTCACGACAGCTATGCAGGAGTCATCTGGGGCACAAGGCTGCAGTTTCCCACTGCAACTGGGACTGTCACCGACACACACCTCACAGCTTAGTGAGTATCCTGTGGTATAGAGAGCAGGGGTCTAGTGAATGCTGGTATAGTCTTTGGGCCACAGCTTCCTGGTCCAGAGGGGAATGGGGCAGAGGGGGGATGTGAAGGAAGACGGACAGGTGTCTCCCTGGCTATTCATGGGTGGGACATTGGTTGCTGAACAGGGATCTGTCAAGCTTGGCAGGGATGCCATGGTGCCGTGAGCAAAGCTGCTTTCGGGTTGGGGGCGGAAGCAGTTCCGACCAGGGAGCAAATTTACCTAATTACAAGGCTAGGGACTTTGTATGCTAGACCCCCTGAGTAAGCCTGGGGACAGTGAGGGGTCCTGCTGAAGATTACCATGGACTTAAAACATTTTTCTCATCTTGTAATTTTTTTTTCTATGTTTGATTTGCTGGATCTTCTTGCTCCCTGTGGGTTTTTCTCTAATTGCAGTGATTATGGTCTAGTGTCTAGTTGCTGAGCTTTGGCTTCTCATTGGTGGTGGCCTCTGCTGCAGAGCATGGGCTCAGCAGTTGTGGTAAAACGTCTTAGTTTCCCCAGGGCATGGGGAATCTTCCTGGACCAGGGATCGAACCCATGTCCCCCATTTTGGCAGGCAGATTCTCAACCACTGGACCACTGGGGAATTCATGGAATTTTGTGAACCTTTAGGCCCAGCTGGTTCTCAGAAGCGGAACCCACTTCCTCGTGGGTACCATGCTTAAGCCTTGTAGACAGTGGAAATTCAGGCAGGAGTACCTGAGGCTGAGATCTGCATCCCAGATGAAGAAAGATCAATGACTAAGAGGAGAAGGGCCTGGCTCGGAGGAAACTGGGGACGCAGACACAAGGCAGCTGGGTCCTGCGGAAAATGGAGTTACCTAAAAAGGATTTAAGGGAGGAGGACACTGGGAAGCTGAACTGCTTAGAGTTCTGGAAGCAAGGAAATGTCTGCCCCTCGCCTCACTTTTCTTTTTTCTAATCATACTCTCATCTGATAGTCTAGAATAAAGGTGTCTTATTTTGAGATACTGCCGGAGAGGAGAGGAGCAGAGCCCATCCAAACCCCTCCTGTTTCAAAGATTCAAAACCACACGTTTTTTAGCTCTTCCTCCCTTGTGGACTCAGGCTTTGTCTCCTCCTTTACCATCTTCCTTTCTCCAAGAATCTAAATTCCTGGGACACCTCCTCTTTCCCTTCTTCTTCGTGGATCTGGCACAGTGCTCTGTCAGTTCAGTTCAGTTCAGTCGCATCTGACTCTTTGCAACCCCATGAATTGCAGCACGCCAGGCTTCCTTGTCCATCACCAACTCCTGGAGTTCACTCAAACTCACGTCTATTGAGTCAGTGATGCCATCCAGCCANGGAGAAGGAAATGGCGACCCACTCCAGTGTTCTTGCCTGGAGAATCCCAGGGACGGGGGAGCTTGGTGGGCTGCCATCTATGGGGTCGCACAGAGTCGGTCTGAAGCGACTTAGCAGCAGCAGCAGCTGCTGCTGCTTTCGGGAGAGACGCACTAGGCATGCGCAGTGGTGACGTAACCGCAGGCGCGCCTCAGTTTGAGAGGCCCAAGCCTTGTGCGCTTGCGCAGTGAAGCCCGCGTGGGGCACATCAGCTGAGCCTCCTAAACCCAGGCATTCCTGCGTCTTCTTTGTCAGGCGAGGCCCACACAACATTGACATGCCAGAGATCCACCTCTGCCATGTGGTGTCCTGCAGTAACCAAGACTCCTTAAGTGACTGGTGTGGGGGAGGGTGGAAGAATAAAGGAATTCGTGAGGGGGCTCTAGGAGAACTTCTGGAGTCTCAAAAGTCTCAACCCGTATGCGGGGTGCCAAGAAGAAAGAGCTTGATTGGTGTTCTTGAGAATTGTAGTTTGGGAGACACAGATTCCGGTAAACTCTTGAGTGTTTGCAGACCCAGTCAGAGGCTTATGAGGACATAGGTCAGCACGTTGTTAAAGTCCTGTGGAGAGAATTCCAATTGATTGCGATACACGTAAAGGAATATTTGACTTTAAAGAAGGAGCTGTCATGAGTTTCTGTAGTATAAGGGTCTGATCGGTATCTTGAGTTTCTGGCACATATTCTGGATGCCTGTGTGAATACAGTAAGTAGTCAAATGATCAGATCCCATTGTGGCCTAGACCTCCAAGGTCAGAATTCCTCAGAGGCCCCATCCCCAACCCTGGCTGGTCATCTTAGAGACACTTTTAGCAATGCTGACTTTATTTTGGTTTTCCTTTTACTAAGGAGACTTTGTGGAATTCTAAGGAGGGTCATGGAAGAATTTCTGGGAGGCCATAAGAGTATTCTGGAGAGATGTGGAATAGAGGATTTTCCAGAGAGAAAAGGAGGGAGGGGGCACTTCCTGGGAAGGATCAGAGGTGAATTTCCAGAGGAAAATGTTGTAGGGGACTCCAGGCAGAGTGTGTGTGGGGGAGGGTTATTATTTTTTTAATGAAAAAAAAATTGTTTTAAAATTAAGCTAAATAGCTTAATTAAAATGAAAGAAAGTTAAAAGTTCAGTTCCAGTTAATCAGTGACATTTCAAGTGTCCAGTAGCCACATGTGCTTAAAGGTTACCATCTTGAACAGTGCAGCTTTAAAGAATTTGTTAGTAAGGCAGAGAAACTCCACATGTGGAAAGAGTTTTAAAGTGTTCCCAATATATTGTTTACGCTCTATAAACCCACTATTTATGCATCCCCTTTACGCATTCCAAAAGCACAATAATAATGGTGAGGGTGAGGCAAGTGTTAATCACTCACTCATGTCCCACTTTCTGTGACCCCATGGATTGGAGCCCACCAGGCTCCTCTGTTCACGGGATTTTCCAGGCAAGAATACTGGAATGGGTTGCCATTTCCTTCTCCAATTANAACCCACTATTTATGCATCCCCTTTACGCATTCCAAAAGCACAATAATAATGGTGAGGGTGAGGCAAGTGTTAATCACTCACTCATGTCCCACTTTCTGTGACCCCATGGATTGGAGCCCACCAGGCTCCTCTGTTCACGGGATTTTCCAGGCAAGAATACTGGAATGGGTTGCCATTTCCTTCTCCAATTATTATTTTAACACTAAAAACATTTTGTATTCGGGTACAGCCAATTAACAATGCTGTGATAGTTTCTGATGGCTAGCGAAGGAATGTAGCTATTGTATACATGTGTACAAATACCCATTCTTCCTCAAACCCCAGAGTGTGTGGGGATTAATAGGGAAACTTAAACCTGGGGAATATCAGAGGGTTTAAGAGCACTGTCAGATTAATTGGAGAGCTGGGGACCTAGCTCTGTTTCTGAACCCTAATGTTCCCTTTCCCACTGTTTTCTCCAGACTTCTGTGTAGAAAACCTGAAGGCGGACACTTACTGTAAATGGCTGGCAGCCAGGACGAGCAAGAAGACCGTCTCTATGATGTTCCAGACGATTCTGCGCAGCGCCACCCATCTTTTTTTTTTTCTTTTTTTTTTTTGCCTCTCTGCTATGTGGCATGCAGGGTGTTAGTTCTCCGACCAGGTACAGCACCCGTACCCCAAGCAGTGGAAGCTCTGAGTCTTAATCAATGGACCTGCCTAGAGCAGTCTCCCTGCCCCCATTCCTTAATAGAAGTCTGAAGGTCCAGGGTCCAGACTCTGCTCTGGAGTTAACTGGAAGTGAGCTGAGGCAGTTTTCCCTTTGGGCCTCAGCATACTCAGTGAGCAGTGTGGTCCCTATACCCTTAGCAGAGGAGAAAGGTGATGCAAGGCTAGGCCAGGGATGAATCGGTGTGTGGCCTGTGTAGGTTGCTGCTCCTTTCAGGGCCTTAATAACCTCAGTTGGAACAGAGTAAATCATTGGCACGCATCCTGCTTTCTGAAGTCCCTGGGCTTAGGACTGGAAGGTGTCTCATATCTAAGCCAATCAACCTCATTTTAAAGATGGGGAAACTGAGGCCTAGGAAGGGCCAAAGTGAAGTGGCCAGTCTTAGTGACCATTGTGGAATGCAGAGTACTGTGGTACATGCTTGGTGAAGTTGGAGGCAGCAAAGTGCAAAGGGGAGTTTGACCCAGGATGGTGACAGACTTCCCAACAGGCTGTTGCCATCAGGCACAAGGAACTGGTGGGAGAAGACAGCCAGTGAGTTCCCAGGGCTGCCTGGGCGTTGCCCTGCGTGATCTGGCTCCCCAGGGAGTGGGATGGTGGTGGAGCTGTTATCCCCCCTCATGCATGGCGGTGCTGAGAGCTGAACCCAGTGTGGGTGCTCTAGCCGCCTTGTTCTTGCTTTGTTGTGTTCATATGTTGACTTTCTTTCCTTTTTATATTTATTTATATTTGGCTGTGTTGAGTCTTAAATTGTGGCAGGTGGGACCTGGTTCTCTAGCCAGGGATTGGATCCTGGAGCCCCTTTCATTGGGAGCATGGAGTCTTAACCACTGGACCACCTGGGAAGTCTCTGTCTAAAAAAAAAAAGTTATTTACAATTTTTTGTCACATCACATGACATGTTGGGACCTTCATTCCTTGTCCAGGGAGTGATCCTGGGCCCCTCTTCCCTCCTGCGCCCACTGCCCCCCACCATCCAGCCCCCGATTGGCAACATGGATTCTGAACCACTGGACTGCCAAAGAAGTCCTGTCTTTCTCAATTTTGGTCACATTCCTCCCTTCTGAATGTTTGGGTGTTTGGGGAGGGATGCTGGATGCAAGGCTTACAGAATTGGGCTAAATATATTATTGTTTGTCTTACCCAGTGGTTCTGAAAATGTTTTGGTTCATAGACCATTTTGAGAATTAGAAGCTGAGAATTCTCCTACCGGGAATAATTCACAAGCCCACAAGATTTACTGAATGACCTTAAGTGTTTAAATATCTCATAGTTCCCTAACATGGTACAGTAAGAAAAATGAGAGATAATTTATTCAGCATTACAACTGTCTGGGAATACCTTAGTTGTCCAGTGGTTAGGGCTCTACTCTCCGAGGGCCCAGGTTCAATGCCCAGGTGGGAAACTGCAACCAACAAACAAACCTGCCAGTCACCATTCTAAACACCTCATATGGGTTAATTCATTGAATTCTGATAAAAAATCCCATGGCCTCAATTCTATTCATTATCCCCCTACATGATGAAACTAGACCCAGAGAGGCTATACAGTTTGCCTAGAGCCAGTATTTTAAACTGAGCGAGATCCAGGTGGCTGACAAGTTAATCTCTCATACCTGGATTCAAGTCCCCATCTCTCCCCCTTACTCACTCTGTGACCTCAGGCAAATGCATTCCTCTTGCAGAACCTCTCTTCTCATCTGTCCATTGGGAATAATGTGATCTGAGCCCAGGGTTATGGTGAAAATCCGGTGACATAATGTTGGCAGTAGTGCGCTGTCACCACGCAGGTGTTTGTGTAAAGGAGGGGATTCACATGTGCATTGCTGGATGATCCTGCTGGGCTCTTTTAGGATCAGGAACTTCCCATTTAATTGTGCACTGTAGCTGCAGTGGGAGCAAGAAGAGACAGAATGTGGGGAGTGAGGGAGCCAGAGGACTGAAGCGACTTAGCAGCAGCGGCCTGCAGGGTGGCTCCAAACTCACTGAATCTAGTCTTGGTTCTTTTCAAGTAAGCGATAAGCGGTAAATTCAGGACACATAGGCTGATCTGGAGGTTTTCCTTCTACTGTGTGTTTTTTGCCTCAAATAATATTTCGCAGCATCTGTGTATTACCATCTGGGTTTCAGCTCGTGAAAGCCTCACACAGGTTTTGGGTTTGGAGTGACCAAGAGTCTCTATTGCCAACCCATCACCTTCTCCCTGGCTGGCAGCTCCAGCTTCTTGGCTAACCGCTCCTGGGCCAGAGGGGTGGCTCGAGGCTCCTGCTGGAGGTACATTCTTAGAGGAACTGTTCAGTAGCAAGTGAACATGTTCCATTTCTGTATTTTAGTGTTTTCTCATCACCCTTTTTCCCATCGTGGTGTTGGAAATTTCTTGCCTGCTTCTGACATGCCACGTGTGTACAGAACCCACACAGTCCAGTGAATCAACACAAGCGCAGCCCACGTCCTCTGCACCAGATCAAGGAACGGAACACGCCTCCCTCACCCACATCTCCTCGGGCTCCTTCCTGTCACTGCCCCCCACAAGGGGAACCCTAACCCTGATTTTTAACAGCTCTGATTAACTTTGCCTGTATGTAAACAGAGTCACACAGTACCTGGTGGGCATATAGTACTTTCGCCCCTGGCTGGTCTGTTCTTTGCCAGCATTGTGTGTTAGGTTCATTCTGTTTCATCTTCCTCACTGGGTGTGGCTCTAGAGGGTTCATTCTCATTTCTGCATAGGATTCCATAGTCCTATGCAGATAAGTACTGTGGTTTTATTAGCTTTACTTTTCAAATGGGTGTTATGCGAATATAGTGCTTAACTAGGAAAGGCACAAAAGGGAGAGTATACACTGAAAAGGATGTCCTCATCACCAGCACCTGCTTCAGTCCCCTCCTGCCCTTCCCCTCCCTTTCCTGCTACCTAGGTCTTCACAGTGGCGATCACTGTGAGCAGCTTCTCAGGGG
>SJYA01002429.1:8601-87171 GCA_006410615.1 Neotragus moschatus | reverse complement strand
GGAGGTAGGAATAGGTGTCTTCCCTTTACAGCCTTGCGGGCTGTTTGGTTATGGGTAGGATTATTGCATAAGATTCAAGTTTCCTGTAGGGAAATTGACAGTCTTGTACTCTTTCTTAACTACCCCCAGCCTTCTTCTGGGGTAAAGTCGTGTTTCCCTTCTCCGTCTTCCAAGAAGAATCCAAATAAAACCCCCATCAACCCACCTCTAAAGAGAAATAAACCTTTTCCTCCTTGACATTGTTCTTTTATAACCACCTGGTAAACTTGGCCAGGAGATAAATAATTGAGCCCTTGCGTTTACTGGATTGTGGTGTTGCTTAATTGCATAGGACAGAATGAACCAATCGAGAGTGGGAGTTTTCTGTCTCTGAGCCAAGATCTTGGGTAAATGCAGAGAGAGAAACAAAGACAGGCTGGCCTTGGCAAAGCCATGTGTGCAAACTTTACCTGTATTTGGGGGTGTGGTTGCACTTCAGTTAGCTTAATTCAAACCGTCACCTGAGTGGTTTTTTCCATGTTTAGTCCACATCTTTCTGTGTTATATCAAGTGGATGGATGGTATTGACACACTTATTCTTATTAAAAATGTATATAACGTGTCCCTGCTGGTTGGTTAAATAAATAAAGGGCATATTTATTCTGTGTGTGGGTTGTAATTTTTTGGCTGGCTGAGCTGATACAGCATTGGTTTGAATAAATCAGAACTGTAAATTATCTCAATCTTTTATATGTGGATTTAGACTGTTACGACTTGATTTAGCCAGTTTTATGTTTTATATTAAATATGTCTGTACTCCCTGAGTCAGCACATTTATTTCCTTATTACATGTGCCAGGCTGAGCAATGGCACCCCACTGCAGCACTCTTGCCTGGAAAATCCCATGGATGGAGGAGCCTGGTGGGCCACAGTCCATGGGGTCGCTAAGAGTCGGACTCGACTGAGCGACTTCACTTTCACTTTTCACTTTCATACATTGGAGTGGGAAATGGCAACCCACTCCAGTGTTCTTGCCTGGAGAATCCCAGGAACGGGGGAGCCTCGTGGGCTGCCGTCTATGGGGTCGCACAGAGTCAGACACTACTGAAGTGACTTAGCAGTAGCAGGCTGAGCTACTAGTAAAATTTTTGCAGTGACATTTGCACAGTGGGATGGAGGAAAGAAGTCTTTAATACAAAAAAAAAAAATTGTAGATGCTAGAGGCTTTTTTTGTGTGTATTTATTATTTATTTATGGCTGCATAGGGTCTTAGTTGTGGTGTGTGGGTTCAGTTCAGTTGCCCTGAGGCATGTGGGATCTTAGTTCCCCCACCAGGGATTGAACCTGACTCCCCTGTATTGAATGCGCAGATTTCTTAACCACTGGGCCACAAGGGGAGTCCCTGAGGCTTGACCTTAATCTCTAAATTTGCTAGCATATCTACCACAAAGAACCACTAGAAAATTCATAAATCTTCTATCTTTATATGTAGTTCTTTTGGGAAGAATAGCCATCTAGAAATATCCATAGTTATGACTTGACCCACAAAGGGTAGATAGTTCATGTAACCTTAACTCTGTTTTGAAGATAAGGAAATTGAGGTGTAAGGAACAAGACACTTGCCTGGGCAGCAACACACCATAGTGATGGAGCTTGTACCTTCTGTATATTTTGTTTGCTTTTGACTATCTATGCTTAAGTATTAGGTCTTAATTTAGAGTGACTGTAGGCCCTACTGGGAAAGTGTCAGTGAAATTCTAACATATACCTAGACAATGAAATACCGTCAATATCCTATAAGACTCCAAGGGAGATATTTAAAATAAACAGGTGAGTCTCGTTTAGGTTATTACAGAATATTGAGCAGCGTTACCTGTGTTATACAAAAGGTCCTTTTTGATTATCTCTTGTAAGATAGCAGTGTGTACATGTCAGTCCCAAACTCTCACTCTCCTTCCCCTCAGGTAACTTTTTAGTCTGCATAATTTACCATCAGAATTTAGCTATTTGCTAATGGAAAGAGAGATTTGCTGAGGCAGGTTTGTAGGTGAAGGACAGTCATGACCTAAATGTCGTTTAAACCAAAGTGTCTTGTGGCTTGATCAGTGGCCGTTTGTATCTCCAGAAGGTTGCTGTTTCCTCCTGCCTCTGCACGTCATGACTTTCAGATGGTAAGACAGGGCAGAGGTGGTGGCCATCATTCCAGAGGCCGAATCCAGCACCTTTAAACTTTATGGCTTTCTCAGAGGTGATGTACAGATCAACAAATATTTACTTTTTACACCTTTGTGAAAGTTGCTATGAGGAACAAGATGCCTTGTTCACAGACCTTGCAGTCTACTGCGACAACTTCATAAATTTCTTATCTATGTAATGCAACTTGATTTCCTCAAAGAGATGGTGAGACTATAAGCCCATGCTGTCCAGCAAGGTAACTATTACATGTTTTAAAACATAGCACAGATATAGAACATTTCCATTATCATAGAGTGGAATGCTTCGCTGTTGGACAGTGCTTCACTAAGCGCTACAGGTCTTCAGAAGGAGGAGAGGTTATGAGTCTTGCAGTTGGTCTAGAAGTCTTCTTGCCAGAGGAGAGATTTGATCTGAGACCCGCATAATGGTTGGCATTTGACTGATGTAAAGAATTCGGGGCGAGGAGGTATGGGGATACAGCACAGACCCAATTCTAGTAGATTAGCAAAGTAAATAGAGGAGGAGTAAGAGGTCTTGATGGACAGGGAGGCCTGGCGTGCTGCAATTCATGGGGTCGCAAAGAGTCGGACACGACTGAGCGACTGAACTGAACTGAAGAGGTCTTGAATGCAAGGTCAAGGAGTTTAAAGATTTTTGAAGCCAAATATTGATGTTTAATTATGGAGTACCTGCTACATCCCTGACCTTGGTTAATTTGTATAAAGTAAATGGGTATGTGTGGCCTCCACCCCAGGGAAGTTGTCATTGAAGATGACCATATAAACTGGACCAGCACCCAAAAAGAGGGGTCCTGGCTTTGCAGATTTGTGTGATTAAGTGCAGAAGTGGGTTTTTTTTTTTTTTTTTTAATGAGGATTTTTAACTGGCTATACATGTCCACTCACATTTTCTGTCTTCCATATTTTAAAAAATTTTACCTTAACTTTTGGGTCATGTGTGACAACCAGCCAAAGAACACTTGAAGGACATGTCCAGATCCTGGAGAACTCCTGGTGTCCTGGAGCAGCCTTGGTGAGGTCCAGCAGAATGACATCCCTGGGCTACCTCAATCTGTGTTGGTTATGGTGAAAAAGCTAATATTGTGGTTACACACTTGTTGCAGGGAACCTTGGGTTACAGTGGGGCCCTTTTGTCAGGATGGTTTTATGGTACTTCGGTAGTGAGTTGTTTGAAATATCTCCAGGTTTTGAAAGGAATAGCATATGCAAGAAAGGATTTCTGTTGTGTTCAGTTTTCCTATATCATATTGTTAATATCACAACTCTTAGTTCAGATCAACAAGCATGTTATGTAATGAGAGTCACTTATCATGCTAGGCAGGATCCAAGGATAATGCGATATGGTCCCTGTTTCACGGAACCGGAAGTGGTATTATAGGGGCCAGGGTATGTGCTTCGTCAGTAGGGACTTAGGAATGGGAAGATGACAGCACAGTGGTTCGAAGGTCAGACTCTGGAGTCCAACACATTCTGGGATTGGATCCTATATCTGCCACTTCTTAGTCAGAATCTGAACCTCAGTTTTCTTATCTATGAAAGGAGAGGCTAACAGTGTATATCTCCTAGTGCTGTTAAAGACTCCAAGAGATGATGCTGGTGAAATACTTAGCATAATGCCTGGTGTACGGTAAGAACTTGCTAAATCTAAGTTTTTATTAAATGTCTAAGAAAAGAGATTAATTCTTTTTAGAGATGAGAAAGAAAGGCTTTATTATAGAACGGTATTCACATGGGAACACATGATTAGTGTTTTATAGGATGATTAAGAATTCTCCCAACAAAGTTGAGTTGGTGAATAGCTGTATTCAAGGCTGAGGGAACATGAGCGTGCAGAGGCTTAAAACAGCGTAGTATGTTCAGGGAGCTATAAGTGGAAGTTCTTAATTTAGGAGAACTGAGGAGAAAGGAAGCTGACTGTCAGCCCTTCTGTTAATAATTGGGTTCAGATGTTATTAAGTTGTTTTTTTCCTTGTTTATAAAAGTAATGCATGCTATTGTAAAGAAATTTAAATTTGTCTAAATAGAAACTATGTATTTTTTTTGTACATGTCTTATTAGTTTGGTGTGTGTTTCTCCAGCTATTTTGCAGCTCCTTCTACCTACCAATTTATCTTGGACAAATTTATTGCAAGTTCCTTTCTAATAGCCTAATAAAAAAGTAATAAGAAAGGCAGACCTGGCCCCACAGTAAAGTTTAGATTGTCTGGTTTCCTTTCTGCTAAAACCTCCCCCCTCCATCCTTAAGAATAAATGATTTTCCTATTCACTGAGCTTTTCCCTGACCTTTGACTTTTTAACTACATCAAACACGAGCTTTCCTAAGGTAACTGTTACTGTAGTGTCGAAATGTTTGGGTGAGGTGAGTTTGAGGATTTCATGATCCACAGCTGTGATAGGAGTCAAAAGAATGGCAATGAGGTCAAACTTCCTGGGCTTTCATCCCAGATCCAACACTCTTAGATCTTGGGTCAGTTGCTTTAACTTCTCCGGGTTTCACTTTCTCTGTCCAGAAAGTGCAGATACCAGATCCAATTGCAAGGGATTTGTGAGGATTGAGCAAGATAACATATGTGAAGTACTTTGCACAGAACCTGGGAGATAGCTAAAAGTGGAATGCTAATAATTGCTATTATTAAAAACCACAGTATCTAACTATAAAGTCACACCAGTTATGATTTGCGGTAGCCTTTCATGACCCAAAGGAAAGAAGGAGCAATCAGGAGCTTCTAACCTAATAGGAAAAAAACTGAATAGGAAGCAGGGGGATTTACACTGTGGTGGAGGAGATGGAGGTTATCAAGCAAAAGGAACAGGGCACGTTTACACGGATGCCTTTGTCAGACGTATGTCTCTCTACATCTTCTGATGGTGGCCCATTTATTTGAAGTAATATCCAACATATTAGATTTTTATAGCCACTTAGGAATGTAAACAGTCCCTTGGAGTTCTTCTTGATACAAAAAGTACAGATAATACGAAAGGTTTGAGGGGTGGGGGACTCAGGCAAGGAAGGTGGGCCAGCTCACAGCTTGGGGATGAGGCCACAGCTTGGGGGGCGAGGCTGCACCCTAAGTAGAGTGAATAAGCCTATGAGGCCAGGGATTTGTTCTTTCACACCTGCGCTGTGGGAGTGCGTGTGTTTTCATTGGAGGAGCTTTACTTTGCTGTCCTGTAACTTTCCTTTGCAAACGAAAACTCAAAACAGCCTTGTGGTTTAAGAAGAGCCACTCAGCACCTCCATGAAACAGATTCTCTTGCACCAGCTCTCCGGTTTGGGGTCAGAGAAGGCCGAAGAGAAAAGGCCTGCTGCTGTTTGTTGGCCGAATGTGGGGCGGGAGGAAGCCAGCAGAGTTTGAAAGAGAAAGTAAACCTTCTGGTAAATAAATGGCTTCCCTATTGTGGGGGAGGAGTGCAAATTATTAGGGGGATGTTTGGGTAGTTTTTGTAGAAGCCATTTCTGAAAACTGATTGAGATGATTGAGGGTGAGCCCGATTTAGGGAAATCCTGCCTGGCCTGCTGTGAACCCACTGTTATTCCCACTTTCTTGATTGATTTTATTAGTTTGTGGCAGCCTAACCTCCCCTTCTTGTTAGGAGAATTGGAGGATCTGAGTGTGACTTTGAGCACCTGCTTAGTAAAAGCTTCCTGAAATGCTTGTTTTTTGCTTCTTTTCTAATGTTCATTTTGTTTTTACTTTTAAGCGAACACTTTTTATGACAGAAGCTAAAATCATGAGACTTTCCCTTTGTTCCTTCCTCCCCCTCCCACCTCCAGTCCGCCCAAATGTCATCCTCAAAACCTCAAAACCCAGGTGTTAGCTGTGTAATTACCTCTGCTCTAAACCAAGCAAAGTGCAATCTTGCATTGAGTTGGCATTAAAATCGTCAGCCTTTGAATTTCTTTCTACTTGTGGTTTAGATACAATAAATATTTAATCTCAGACTGACTTTGCCTGACAAATCAGTCTTGTATTTGGGCCTCTTTTTATCAATAGGTTTAGAGAAAGCAAATTTATTGAAACATTAGCCAAAATAAAACGTAATTAGAGTGGTCACTGTCTTATGCATCAGGGCAGGTGGAATAATCAAAGCCAAATCTCAATATTCTTTTTTATTACCTCCTATTTAATTTGAACAAATGCATATTTATCAATATTTATTCTTAATTCTGTGTGTTATTACCCTTTCCACTCGAGTACATAAATAAGTAGATGGAAGCACCTGGGATGCCTTAGGGTCCTGATTACTATGTTGAAGAATCCTAGGTTCATGGAGCCATCTAAGATTCCTGTTTCTCAAATGTACTGCTGTTGTGCTGGATGTTGATAGGGTGGGAGTGGCAAGGGGAGGCTGTCCCTATAGGGGAGGAGGTGGAGGATAGGTGAGCTCTGTCCTTCCCAATTAATTTTAGTTTGAACCTAAAATTGCTCTTAAAAGTCATTTATTAATTTAAAAACAATCCTGCAGAAATGACTGTGTCCTGGGTCAGAAGTGCCCTCTATACAGCTGTGTGATTCCAATGACTTCTACCACTGGATTCCCTAAACTTGGCAAAGAGAGTGGCTTTCTTTTACCATTATCTCCCAAGTAATGGAGAATGAGACTAGAATTGGGGCATCCAGAAAATCCGTACAGTCTCTGGATGAACCTGCTTCCCTTTTCCTTAGGAGAGATGAATGCTAGTCTGAACTACTGATTTTCAGCAAGAATGTATCAGTTTTGTTTTTCAGTTCCAGACTAGTTTTCTTATTTTAGGGGGGAGGGGGAGTTTAATCAGTACAGTAAATGGAAAGTCTCCCCTTCATCTTATCTTCTGAACTCTCTCTCCCAGGGGCAGCTAGGTATCTATTTCTTACTTTATCTTTCCAGAATGATCATGTGTGATATACAGGCAAACATGTTNCACCTGATGCAAAGAGCTGACTCATTTGAAAAGACTCTGATGTTGGGAAAGATTGAAGGCAAGAGAAAAAGGGGAGGACAGAGGATGAGATGGTTAGATGGCATCACTGACTCAATGGACATGAGTTTGGGTAAACTCTGGGAGTTGGTGATGGACAGGGAGGCCTGACGTGCTACAGTCCATGGGATCGCAAAGAGTTGGACACAACTGAGCGACTGAACTGATAATGATACTGATCTATTTATCTGTCCAAAAAAAAAAAACCCCTCTGTTTTAAAAAATATATTTGTTTATTGGAATATAGTTGTTTTATGCTAGTATGTCAGTTTCTGCTGTACAGCAAAGTGAATCAACCATATGTATACATATAACCCCCCCCTTTTTTGGATTTCTTTCCCAGTTAGGGTACCTCAGAGCACCAAGTAGAGTTCCTTGTGCTATACTGTAGGTTCTTAGTATCTCTTTTTTTATATCGAAGTAGTTGATTTACAATATTGTGTTAGTTTTAGGAATACAGCAAAAAAATATATGTAGATAGATAGATGGTTCCCAGATGGCTCAGTGGTGAAGAATCTTCCTGCCTGTGCAGGAGAAGCAGGAGGTGCAGGTTCCATCCCTGGGGTCGGGAGGATCCCCTGGAGGATGAAATGGCAGCACACTCCAGTATTCTTGCCTGGAAAATCCCTTGGACAGAGGAGCCTGACGGGCTGCAGTCCATGGTGTTCCAAAGGGACAAACACAACTGAGCTTGCAACAACAACATATATGTATGTGTGTGTGTATTTTCCAGATACTTTACCATTACAAGTTATTACAAGGTATTGAGTATGGTTTCCTATGCTATACAGTAAACCTTATTGTTTATTTTCTATTTAGTGGTGTGTATCTGTTAATCCCATACTCCTAATTTATCTCTTCTTCCAAAAAACATAACTGTTAAGCTTTCTCACCACAAGCTTGTGCACTTCTCCCTGCCTAGCTTTCCCCGTCTAAGAAAATGGCATCCCCATCTGTCCCATGGTAAAAGCCGAAAACTTAGGAATAAAGTTAATTCCCCCTTTCTCTCAGGCTTCCCTGGTAGCTCAGATGGTAAAGAATCGCCTGCAATGTGGGAGGCCTGGGTTTGATCCCTGGGTTGGGAAGATCTCCTGGAGAAGGGAACAGCTACCCACTGCAGTATTCTGGCCTAGAGAATCCCATGGACCATACAGTCCAGGGCATTGCAAAGAGTTGGACACGACTGAGCAACTCTCACTTTCTCTCATGCTTCTATTTCTCTTCAAATCATCAAGTTCTATTGTTCCACCTTGCAAGTTTTTAAAAATTCTTTATTTGTCTTGTCCTGACTTCCATTCCTGCTCTATGGTAGGCTAGATACCCTGAAAATCTTCCCTCAAAACACCAAGAGGGGACTTCCTAGTGGCCCAAAGTTCAAGACTTCATACTTCCAATGCCAGGAGGCACAGGTTTGCTCTCTCCCTGGTCAGTGAACTGGGGAACTAAGATCCTACCTGCGGTGCGGCTGAAAAATAAGCCAAAAAACAAACAAACAAAAAACCCACCAAGAAATATTGGATACCCTGAGCTCTCCAGGAAATTAGGGAAATCTTCAGAGGCAAAAATCAAACAGAATCTCCCAAAATAAGGGAGAGGAAGTCAGCCTCTAGTAGGGGTGGTGGTGGGGGGTGCATTTCCATATCCCTGTTACTCAAGACTACTTGTTTTACAGCCACTCTAGGCAGCAGACCAGGTCTTGCTCTTGGCGAGGAATCTGCCAGGTCGAAAAGAATTCCTCAGCATAGGGCTGTTGATTTTAGAGATTTGAGTTTGCACTCCTTTTTGTCCCAGAAACTGCTATCTGAGATTTTTAACAGAGTCTGAACAAATAGCTTCCTTCCTTCCAGATGTGGTGTCTAAATTATAACTCCCGGGCACTCACTATCCTGCATCTTTATTGCCCTTATCGCAAGAGGTAATTATCATCCCATTGCCTGTCTGTCTTTATCTCCAGGGCAGAGACCTGTCTGTCTTGTTCCACACCCTATACTCTGCCTTTGCTTCCAGACCCAGGGTTTTTTTTTTGTTTTTTTTTTTAATTTTCTTTCTTTTTTAAATGAATGAATGGGTGAGTGATTTGAGTAAGTAGCTTCCTTCTGAGAGAAGATAAAATGATGTTATGTCAGCTTTGTTTTGGTACTAAGCATTTCACTTTAACACATTATTGACCAGAGATATATTAATACGTCTTTAGTCAGCAAACATTATCGACTGAAGACGTATCAGTATGTTTTTAGAGAGTGATACGGTTAACATCATGACTTCTCAAGTGGTGCTAGTGGTACAGAATCTGCCTGCTAGTGCAGGAGACGCCGGTTTGATCCCTGGGTTGGAAAGATCCCTGGGAGTAGGAAATGGCAACCCACTCCGGTATTCTTGCCTGGAAAATTCCATGGAGAGAGGAACCTGGCGGGTTACAGTCCATTGGTTTGCGAAGAGTTGGACACGACTGAGCATGGACACGTGCGCACACACACACGCAGTTAACATCACCGTGCAAAGTTGTTAGAGCTTAAAATTGATCAAAGCTTCATTATACAACTTTTGATTGTTATCACTCACATTTTGCTCTGTTAGAGTTTTGTCCCAACTTTGTGTATATTACAAAGGCAAGTTTATTACTGTAAAAAAATTTTAAATGACACATCACAAAATTTTGAGTTAAGAATTTTTTGGTGAAGTTTATGCAGATACTTTCTCTGATTATCCAAGTGACATATATACTGGACTCTCAGAATACGGTAGTTCTTCAGAATATAGTTCTGATTCAGACAATGTGATTATTAGACCCACAAAAAGACAAAAAATCTGAGTGATTCTGATACGGAAAGTGAAAATGAAACTCATGGTGCTGGTGAAGACTTTACAGGTGTGTCAGGTGTAACTGTTGAATGTAATAACCTGCAAAGTGTTAGTGAAATGGTAGAATTAAGTTTTGACTGGTCAGAAGAAAAATTACCAGCCACAGGTGTTAGTTTCTGCAAAAATCCCCTGGTCTGTAATGAGTTAGAACAGAATTTTAATTTTTATGCAGAGTAATGCACACAAATAAGTTAGAAATCAGACTAATGCAAGACATATTAAAAATCATGGTTTTCTGTTTCACTCTTATTTCCAAGTATTGCTTCCCAGAAAAGTCTTATTTATTTTAAAAATTATTTATATTTATTTATTTATTAGATTGTTCTGGGTGTTAGTTGCGGGACATGCAACCTAGTTCCCACCAGGGACCAAACCCCGACTCCTTCCTTGGAAGTGCGGAGTCTTAGCTGCTTGGAAGGACCACAAGGGAAGTCCCATCATCATAATTTTTAAACCATTTTAGTTAAACCACTAAATCATGCATTTTAAGTAAATAAGTACTGTTTACTGGTAAGCTGCATAGTATACTGTTACACAATTACATTTTCTTTCATATGCAGATTTTTTCCCTGGAGTTAATATTCTTATCTTAAAAATTTTTTATAAAATAAATTCAAAATTATTTTCATAAAAAATCAATTTATTTTTCTTATACCTATTGCTAACTTTCCCCAAATATTCCAACAGGTCTATCAAATGCCTGGCACTCTTACTGCAGATACTTAAACACATTCACAATCTGTTCGTTATTTTCTAGGCAACTCTCTCACCTCTCATGATAGCCATCCTGCAATCTGAGTCTCCTTTCACCTGTTTTCCATATTGGATTCCCCTTTCCCTAGCTGTTATGTCTTCCTCTTTCTATCTTGATTGCTTTATTTGCTGAACCACAAATTCTATCAGGAAAAGGTGCCTGGGAGATAACTTTTCTGAATTGTTGATATTTGAAATCTCTTTATTCTTTCTTCACCTCAAATGATGGTTTGGGTGGGCACTGAATCATTTGTTTATCAACTCGAAGGCATTGCTGGCTCAATTGGCTTTGAATCCTTCAGTGCCCATGTTGAAAGGCTTATGCTGTTCTGATTTTTTATCCTCTCCAAGAGGCCTGGTTCTTTTCTCTCGAAGTGTGTATGACTTCTTCATTCCCACTGTTCTGAAATTTCACAGAATATGCCTTAGTGCGAGCCTATTTTCACTCATTGGATTGAGTTCTCTTTTCCATCTTTTTTGCTGTGGATTATTTTCCATCTTTTTTGTTGTGGATTTATTCCAGGAAGTTTTCTTGGTTGTTTCAACCCATCTATTTGATTTTAAATTCTGGCTGTCATTTTCAAGAGCCCAGTTGCCATTTTCATCTTGATCTTCATTTTTTTAATTGAAAAAAATATTTTTATTTATTTGACTGCACCAGGTCTTAGTTGCAACACATGGAAATCTTCATTGTGGCATCTGGGATCCCATTACCTGACCAGGGATTGAACTCAGGCCCCCTGCACTGAGAGCTTGGAGTCTTAGCTGCTGGTTCACCGGGAAGTTGTTCATCTTAATTTTTGTCCTATTCCTGATTAACATATATAACCTGTATCTTTGAGGATATTTATAGTTTTGTGACGTTTTTGTATACTGCTAGTAATTCTCTGGAACCAGTGACAGACTTTATTTTCTTAGGCTCCAAAATCACTGCAGATGGTGACTGCAACCATGAAATTAAAAGATGCTTGCTCTTTGGAAGAAAAGCTATGATCAGCCTAGACAGCATATTAAAAAGCAGAGACATTACTTTGCCAACAAAGGTCTGTCCAGTCAAAGCCAAGGTTTTTCCAGTAGTCATGTATGGATGTGAGAGTTGGACCATAAAGAAAGCTGAGCGCCAAAGAATTGATGCTTTTGAACTGTGGTGCTGGAGAAGACTCTTGAGAGTCCCTTGGACTGCAAGGAGATCGAACCAGTCCATCCTAAAGAAAGTCAGTCCTGAGTATTCATTGGAAGGACTGATGCTGAAGCTGAAACTCCAATACTTTGGCCACCTGATGCAAAGAACTGACTCTTGAAAAGACCCTGACGCTGGGAAAGATTGAAGGTGGGAAGAGAAGGGGACGACAGAGGATGAGATGGTTAGATGGCATCACCGACTCCATGGACATGAGTTTGAGTGAACTCCGGGAGTTGGTGATGGACAGGGAGGCCTGGCATGCTACAGTTCATGGAGATGCAAAGAGTTGGACACGACTGAGTGACTGAAATGAACTGAGTATTCTCTGATTCCTGAGTTCCTCTTTTGTTCATCTCTCTCATATTGAAAGTTTTCTTCAAAAGTCTAATAGACAAAGTTGAATGGCCTTAGTTGCTTGTTAGGCTTCCCTGTGGGGTGACCAGGGGAGGCCCTGACTGCCAGGCTTCTTGGAGCTGATGAATGTGGCTTCTCATCTGATTGCCATTATCTCAGTTTAGTGCATCCTCAGCCATGCCTGGTATCCCCACGTCTGGAGTTAGCTTTCTCCAGGCACTGAGTGTTCTTTTTGGGTTTGGAGAAAGGTAGTTATCTGGGGGTCTAGATGCTCTTTATACAGGTTTTCAACCAGTTCTCCTATTTTTATCCAAACTTTTCACCCCTCCCTTCAACCATATCTCCCACCTCCAACTTTGAGCTTTTGGGGTGTTACACAGCAAACACACACTGTTCAGTTTTCTCGGCTATACTAGGTCAGTTAACATCACTCTACTTTATGAATTCTAGAATTTTATTGAACTATTTTGTCCATGGTCTTCTCAATTCCCATTCTTTGTCCTTGTGGGTTTGTACCCATTACCCCTACTTAACTGTCACTTTAGTAGGCTTGTGGGTCATGTTTAACTAGAAGATCTGTATTATGTTCTCTTAGCACCCCTGTGTTTACACATGCTGGTCCCTCTACGTGGACTGGCTATCCCTTCCTTTTTAGCATTGCCAGCTCTCCTGCAGACCCACTGTACCTTGTGAAGTAAGCTCCAAGAAATGGAGAGAGGAGGAGATAGAAAAGAAGGAAGAAGAGGAAGTAAAGGAGGAAAGAGGAGAGAGATTGGAGTCAAGGCTTACATTGAAGGTTTTTAGCGTGAGCACATGCAGGAGTGGAGGTGTCATTTGCTAAAATAGGGGAGGTTGAAGGAGAAGTTGGCTGGGAGAGGTTTTTAATGAAAGATTAGTTCAGGGCATGTTAAATTTGGGATGCTTGTTGGACATCCAAGTGGAGATGTTGAGTAGACAGAGGGTTCTGGAGTTCATGGGAGAGGCTAGGGCTGGCGATGTAAATTTGCGGATTGTCAGATGTTATTTTGAAGAAATTGGGACTGGATGACTCATTTAGAAAGTGAGTGCATAGGGGAAAGACGAGATTAACTAGCAAAGTAGTTTTAACAGCAAAGCCTTTCCTTTTAAAACTACAAATGCCTTTCTCATGGAAGTTGGGCTCTATCAAGATGACATTCCATCAGGGTGTTAGTAGAAGTGTTGTTCTGGTCACCAAGGGCCATAACCCAACTGAAATTTTAGTAGCACAAAGCCCCCACCATCTTGTGCTCACTAATTCTGTGGGCAGGGAATCTGTAAGGCAGAGGTGGCTGGTCTTAGCTCTGCAGTGTCGGGGGCCTCAGCTGGGAAGACTGGAACATCTGGGGGCCGTTATCATTGGGAGGCTGCTTCACTCACAGATCGCCTGGGATGAATCAGCGGCTGACCTCAGTCGGGACTGTACGCCAGCTGTCTCCGCGTGTGGCCTCTCCCGCCTTGGGCTTGTCACAGGGTGTTGATTGGGTTCTGGAGAATGAGCCTTCCGAGGGAATCAACACTGCTGTTATAATTCTATTGGTTGGAGCAGTCATGGACTTAGCCAGATTCAAGGGCAAGGGACAAAGACCCCTTCTCTCAAAGGGAGGAGTATCAGAGAGTTTGGAGCCATTTTTATACCCACCCCAATGCCCGTTTGGATTTGAGTTTCTGACCCCAAACCACAGTCACTTTGAAGGAAGAGGTTCTAAGACAGGATCCACAGATAAGGATTCCCAGCCCCAGATATCTGGTGTTCCAGGCTAAGTGTCCAGGATCAACTTAGTAACTCTTTTAGGGAAAGTATCCTGAATAAATTAAAGACAAACTTCTTCCTTCTCTTCAGTAAGTGTTGAACTATATTGTGAGTCTGTGACGTTGAGATTCAGAAATTTAGGTACTCTTTCTCTGCTTTATTTCAGTTGCCTGTCTTGAAAGAATATTACTAAATCAGTGGATGCTTTTTGACTCTTTTCATTTGGGCTTTGGCCAGAGATAATAGTATCTGCAGGCTTCCCCCAACCCCAGCCCCTGCCCGACCCCAGCAACTTGCCTTCTCCTCCCTTTGCTGCTTCAAGCCTGGAAACTTGGACATGATTTGCTTGCTCAATGTACAGTGTGTTTCTTGAAGGCTATACTCCTGTTTTTATTTATTTAAAAAAGTATTTATTTGGCTGTGGCGGATCTTTAGCTGCAGCATCAAACTCTTGGTTGTGGCACATGGGATCTTATTCCCCAATTAAGGATCGAACCCAGCCCCACTGCATTGGGAGCTTAGAGTCTTAGCCACTGAACTACAAGGGAAGTCCCTATACACCTGTTTCTAAAAGTTGGCAGCTTGCCTCTGATTCCTGTGAGGGTGAGTCCCTCTGCATTCATTGGAAGGATGCTTTGCTTCCCTCTAGAAAAACCTCCAAATTCTAGGTAACCGGTCATACGGGGTAGAACTAGTCCTGTTTTCTTAGATGTAGTTGCTGTATTGTTGGCATGCTTTTCAGCACTGTAGCCATCAGTGACTGTTAGTAGGAACTTTTGCAGTGGGGGTGGTGTTTATGTGTTTGTGTGTGCAAATGTGAGTAAAGGAGGCTATACTCATTTGGTGTCTTAAATCTGATATCAGAATGATATGTAAGGGTCAAATGGAGGAGATGGAATCACAACAAGAAAAAGCCTCAGCTGCATTTGTAGGTGCTGTGGGCATTCAGAGTTGAAGCAGTCACTGGACCCTGGGTAGGGTTAGGGACCAGGGCTAAGTTCTCCAGAGGAGACCGGAAAGGGACGTACAATGCCGCCAAGGGGAAGACCACTTCAGGCAAGAGCACCAGCGAAGAAGGAACAGTCTGTGCAGGGTGGAGGTGAGGTTGGTGGGGAGATAAGTTGACATTTTGAAAGTCATCTTGAGACCCAAGAGAGGAGCTGGAGGGGCCAAAGTTGGCTGAGGAGTTGGGGAACCTTAGTGGGTGTAAAGATTTTGGGTGGGACAGTGTTTTTGAACTGGAGGAGTTGCTGTAATTTTACTCTTATTGAAAGGTCACTGAAGGGTCATCCTCGAATTTTTCAAACAACGTATCTGAAAGAGTTGGTTGCCCCTCAGAATACTTCGTACTGGATGCAGGGTCCTTGCCTGGGAGAATATGTTTCAGTCCACTGACTGAGCTGTAATTCATACCAGTAGTTTATTTGTACTATGTGTCTCTCTGAGTATCTGTTGTGAGCTGGGCACCCTGCTGGATGCTGTGGGGTGAGGGGAGGAACAGACTGGTGAGCAAAAGCCCAGGCTCTTCCTGTCCTCAGGCTGGCAGCCCAGCGTAGAGGTTACCAGTTCAAATTACGGAGTCCACAGTGCTCACTCAAGCCCAAGTAGAAGGAACACCGGGAATCCTTCCCATAGCAAAACTGGGGGAATTGTTTTTTTTTTTTTTTNGATGGGAAGAGTTGACTCCCTGGAAAAGACCCTGATGCTGGGAGGGATTGGGGGCAGGAGGAGAAGGGGGCGACAGAGGATGAGATGGCTGGATGGCAACACTGACTCGATGGACATGAGTTTGAGTGAACTCCGGGAGCTGGTGATGGACAGGGAGGCCTGGCATGCTACGATTCATGGGGTGGCAATGAGCCGGACACGACTGAGCGACTGCACTGAACTGAATCTGATGGCAGTGGGCAGCATCACCAACTCAAAGGACAGGAGTTTAAGCAAACTCTGAGAGATAGTGAAGCACAGGGATGCCTGGTGTGTTGCAGTCCATGGGGTCCCAAAGAGTCGGACATAACTTAGCAATGAAACAACAATCTGATGATTTAATCTCTTCTTCCCAGGGCATTGAGGAAATGTATTGAGCACAGGAAATGCTGATGAAAGGGATGCCATGAGGGGAAGGAAAAATACAGCTGTGAGGTACACCCAACACAGACAGGGATGCTATACAACTTTTTTTTTTAAAGGCGAGAGTGGCCCCCCAAATGTAAGGTGGTTAATTTTTTTTGTTGTTGTTTTGTCTTTTAATTAATTAGTTAATTTTGGGTGTGCTGGATCTTTGTTGTTATGCGAGGACTTTTCTCTAGTTGCAGTGAGCAGGGGCTATTTGCTAGCTGTGCTGCGTGGGCTACTCATTGCGGTCGCTGTTTTAGTTGCGGAGCATAGGCTCTAGAGTGCAGGGGGCTTCAGAAGTTGCGGCACACAGCCTTAGTTGCTCCGAGGCATGTGGAATCTTCCCCAACCAGGGATAAACCCTGTGTTCCCTGCATTGGCAAGCAGACTCTGAACCACTGGACCACCAGGGAAGTCCCCATTATTTTCTTATTACTTACATAACAGTCCTTCAAAAGAGGACTACTTCCCCATTTTACTAAAGGAGAAGCCTGTTCAGTAGTCAAATAATGTTCTCGTCCTCCCGTATAGCTGCTAAATGACCTTCAGGGTTTTGCACCCAGGTCCATCCAAGGTCAAGTCTCTTGGTCCTTGGCTTCACACCACACAGCTTCAGGGGAGCGTGTCTGGTTGGGGGAGGGGTCACGTGACAAAGTGGGAAGGCCATATGGCATTCAGATTTGATCTCTGTTGTGGTTTTTATCTGGAGCTCAGACCTGTTCTCAGGCAACTTTAACCAAAAACTTCACATTGAGTAATGGACAAAGCATGTCTAGTTGTGTTACTTTCAGTTTAGAGAGAATGTATTTGTTCTGCTCTTACGGTTTAATCTGAAATAGTTGTGATCACATGTGCCTATCCCAAATGCAGTGTGGGGAGTACATCACATTAAAGAAAAAAATTACTTCCATAGCACTGTTAGGTTTGAAATAATAAGAGGCCCTGGTAATTCGTAGTTTTCAGAATCGTTTTCTCTAGTAGCTGTTTGAGGCACTAGATGTTCGTTAGTGCTTTTAGTTTTGCTTTTAACATCCTAATTGCCCTTCACGGATCAGGGCACTAGGTTTCCCTTCCTTTTTGCTGTTCACATTCCTGGTTGTCTCCACCTCTTACATTTAACGGTAAACCTGATACGTTTTATTCTCTATGTTTCTGGATTTAAATTAGATAACTACACCAAAGTACACATGTCAGGATTTGGAATGGAAAAAAAATCATGTGCTCAGCACAAGAGTCTTGAACTTTTCCAAGAACTGGATACTGGACTTCCCTGGAGACTGCCTGCCAATGCAGGGGACACAGATTCGATTGCTGGTCCAGGAAGATCCTACATGCTGAGCAGCAGCTAAGCTTAGTTGCTGAGTGGCAATTGAGCCCGTGCATTGCAATTACTGAAGCCCACTTTCTAGAGCCCAAGAACCGCAACGAGAGAAGCCACCGCAATGAGAAGCCCATACACCACAGCTGGAGAGTAGCCCCCACTTGCTTGAACTAGAGAAAGCCCTGTCGCAGCAAGGAAGGCCCAGCACAGCCAAAATAAATAAAGTTGGATAAGAAGAATGAGGGATAGTAGAATTTGGGGGGTTGCCTGTACTTCACAGTGTTTTTAAAACTGTTCTTTCCCTCATTTCTCCAAGTTCTGCTGCTGCTTCTGCTAAGTTGCTTCAGTCGTGTCCGACTCTGTGCGACCCCACGGATGGCAGCCCACCAGGCTCCCCCGTCCCTGGGATTCCTCAGGCAAGAACACTGGAGTGGGTTGCCATTTCCTTCTCCAATGCATGAAAGTGAAAAGTGAAAGTGAAGTCACTCAGTCGTGTCCGTCTCCAAGCTCTACTCCCCAGTAATTTAGTAGTACTTCTTTCTTATAATCAGTTTTGCCCACATTAGTAGGGAACTATAATTCAAATTCTCTCATATCTCAATGTCCTTTTTTTGTTGTTTGCAAGGAAGTTTTGGTTTCTAACTTCAACACCAATATTTTATTGTTATCTATAATTGAATATATTTGATTATCACAGTGAGGTTAGTTCAGATTGGGCACTCAAGCGTTTAATATTTTGTCTTTTTAGGAAACCAAAACTGGGTGTCTAGATAGACATCTTATTGTGAAGACAAATGTCTAGTCTTTTTTAAAAAACATTAGTTTATTATTTTTGGTTGTGCTGGGTCGTTGCTGCTCACAGGCTTTCTCTAGTTACAGCAAGTGGGGGCTACTCTTGCTTGCGATGATTGGGCTTCTTGTTGCAGAGCACGGGCTAGAGGGCTCACAGACTTCAGTATCTGCAGCACACAGGCTCAGCAGTTTCAGCTCTCAGGCTGTAGACTGGAGGCTTGGTAATTATGACACACAGGCTTAGTTGCTCTGCAGCATGTGGGGTCTTCCTGGGTTGGAGATCGAACCCATGTTCTCTGCATTGGCAGGCAGATTCTTATCCACTGTGCCACTGGGGAAGTCCCCAACATCTAGTCTTAAACTTTATAAAGGAACTGTTTGGATTGGTAAGCAACGAAATCACATATTTACTATCCAAGTGTACTTTTTTTGAAGTATTTTATTTTTTTGGTCACACCATGCAGCACGTGGAATCTTAGTTCCCTAGTCAGAAGTCGAACCCATGCCGCCTGAGTTGGAAGTATAGAGTCTTAACTACTGGTCCGCCAGGAAAGTCCCAACATGATTACTTTATAGTCTTGTAAAAATGTCTTCTCAAAAGGACTGGTTTCTATAGACCTTAGTACCATTTGCTGCTACTGCTGCTAAGTCCCTTCAGTCGTGTCTGACTCTTCTCGACCCCATGGACTGCAGCCCACCAGGCTCCTCCGTCCATGGGACTTTCCAGGCAAGAGTACTGGAGTGNCTCAAAAGGACTGGTTTCTATAGACCTTAGTACCATTTGCTGCTACTGCTGCTAAGTCCCTTCAGTCGTGTCTGACTCTTCTCGACCCCATGGACTGCAGCCCACCAGGCTCCTCCGTCCATGGGACTTTCCAGGCAAGAGTACTGGAGTGGGTTGCCATTGCCTTCTCCATAGTACCTTTTATATGTTACTTTTTACTTGGGTTGCCTTAGTCACTGGGCCTTTCCTGACAGCAAAGAGGAGCTTAGTGTAGACAACAGATAAAATACAAGTATGAATAAATATGCTGTTTTAAAGATAGATGTTTCTAATACAGACTATGGCTAACATCCAAAGAAAAATCTTGTGACGCACTGCAAGGTGGAACAGAAACTATCTTTAGATCTCTTTATGTTCTGGGTATTTGTAGACACCTGGTTTTCCTCCCTCTCCTCACTTTCATCCTGATTCACTCACTCCTTGTTGTAAATCCACTGGTGCATGGATGCAAAGAACAGGTGTTAATTTTAAAAACATATTTTATGAAATGATGTAATGAAGCCTTTTTTTAAGTGGTCTTGACTTGTGGTTCTCAGTACATCCCTTGGTTTCTTTAGATCGAAGTACGTAAATGAAAACTGTGACTTAGTGGATGAATCTTTTCAGCGATCTTTACAGTAATAAGTTCCCCATTAGACAGTAGTCTTTTGCCTTTTGACTTGTTGGTAAATTATCCCCAAGAGGCTGAGAAATTCCTGTTCTGAAAAGTCCAGAAAGTCTTTGGTGACTTGCTGTTTCATTTTTATTGTTCTTTTCTCTTCAGTTGTAGAAAACAGGATCAAACTTACCTTTCCTTTATCTGCTAACATTTGATATATGTGAACCTTAAACAGAGTTAAGTCCTGGAGAGGGACTTCCCTGGTGGTCCCATGGCTAAGACTCTGTCCTCTCAGTGCAGGGGGGCCTGGGTTTGATTCCTGGCCAGGGAACTAGACCCCACATGCCCCTGCAACTAAAGATCCCTTGTGCCACAACTGAGACCCAGCGCAGCCAAATAAATGTTTTGTTTTTTTTTTAAAAAAAAAAAAAAAAAAAAAAACACACCTGAAGAGAATTAAAGAATGTATTGCCCTAAGCCAGCCACTGTATGGAATGAATTGCCTTCTCTCCTCTGCCAGAAGTAGTACTGGGCACTCACATTGTTGTGCAAATTTCTCTCTCTGATCCGGGGTTCAGTGAAAGTGGTTTTTAAGTCATGTTTAGAATTAGACTTAGAATCATTCCGTAGATAAATACTTCAGCAAGAATTTAGCGAAGTCCTTCAGATTAACTTGCAATTTGAAAAAGCGGAATTGAAATTGTGAAATAAAGTGGACTTGAAAAAAATTATTTTGCAGTTAAGACAGCTACCACAAAGCTAATTGGCAATGGTTTCCTAGCCAATTTGGGTAATGATCTTTCTCTTTGTATAACATTTATTTGGTTGCATCAAGTCTTAGTTATGTCGCGGGCTGCATCAGGTCTTCGTTATGGCACGTGGGAGTCTTGTTGAGGCGTGTGGGCTTCTCTCTAGTTGCAGCTCATGGGCTCAGTTGCCCCAGGGCTCAAACCCCAGTCCCCTGCATCAGAAGGCAGATTCTTAACCACTCACTGGACCGCCAGGAAAGTCCCAGCTCATGATCCGCTGAGGATCCACAGTTCTTATGAAGAACAGTTGGCCTGTGGCTCCTATTAGTCAAATATGGTTAGTAGCTAAGCAGCTGGTAAGGAAATCACTGTTTGACCCTTTGCTGAAAATACTACCTGTTCTTTGGCTTTCATTTAGAATGATTTTTTATTTTAAGCATGAGAGCTAATACACTATTACCTACACTGATTAGACTGTGACATAGAACATAACATTAGTCATTTTTGGTCTTTTGATTCTATGGAAAATAAAATACTATTAGCTTGTGTCTGGTTTAAGAAATAGCCCAATTATTGTACTAACTAGCACTAAAATCACTGCAGATGGTGACTGAAGTCATGAAATTAAAAGACGCTTACTCCTTAGACAGAAAGTTATGACCAACCTAGACAGCATATTAAAAGCAGAGACATTACTTTGCCAACAAAGGTCTGTCTAGTCAAGGATATGGTTTTTCCGCTAGTCATGTATGGACGTGAGAGTTGGACTATAAAGAGAGCTGAGCACCGAAGAATTGATGCTTTTGAACTGTGGTACTGGAGAAGACTCTTGAGCATCCCTTGGACTACAAGGAGATCTAACCAGTCCATCCTAAAGGAAATCAGTCCTGAATATTCATTGGAAGGACTGATATTGAAGCTGAAACTCCAATACTTTGGCCACCTGATGCGAAGAGCTGACTCACTTGAAAAGACCCTGATGCTGGGAAAAATTGAGGGCAGGAGGAGAAGGGGACAACAGAGGATGAGATGGTTGGATGACATCGCTGACTCAGTAGGCATGAGTTGGAGTAAACTCCGGGAGTTGGTGATGGACAGGGAGGCCTGATGTGTTGTAGTCCATGGGGTTGCAAAGAGTCGGACATGACTGAGCAATTGAACTGAACTGAACTGAGCACTAACTAAAACCCAAACAACAACAGCAACAAAAACCTTCTGAGTAATGAATTAGAAATGAATCGGCAAACTTTCAAGAATTTGTAATTTTTTAATGATGTAAGAGTTTGAAAATGCAACTATTCAGGCATGAAAGTGAAAAAGTGAAACTGTTAGTCAACTTTGACTCTTTGCCACCCCAAGGACTATAACCCGCCAGGCTCCTTCCTCTGTCCATGGAATTCTCCAGGCAAGAATATCAGAGTGGGTAGCCATTTCCTTCCTCAGGGGATCTTCCTGACTCAGGTATCAAACCCGAGACTCCTGCATTACAGGCAGATTCTTTACTGTCAGAGCCACCAGGGAAGCCCATGCCGCTATGGTTAATCCAGAAGTGAGCAGGGATAGTGGGATGCTGCTTCACAGTTTTAATTTGGGCCTTCAAGGATCAGACTGTAGTGGCTCTGTATTTGTATCCATGATCAGCAGTTAGTCTATTTTTTAATTGACTTATAACACAGGAGTTTATTATGAGAAGGTGTCTATTTCTTTAAGTACTTTATCAGAACCACAGCTTTTGGATTACATAATCTGCAGTCAGTCAGTTCAGTCGCTCAGTTGTGTCTGACTCTTTGGGACCCCATGAAAAGCAGCACACCAGGCCTCCCTGTGCATCACCAACTCCCGGAGTTCGCTCAGACTCACGTCCATCGAGTCAGTGATGCCATCCAACCATCTCATCTTCTGTCATCCCCTTCTCCTCCTGCCCCCAATCCCTCCCAGCATCAGAGTCTTTTCCAATGAGTCAACTCTTTGCATGAGGTGGCCAAAGTACTGGAGTCTCAGCTTCAACATCAGTCCTTCCAATGAACACCCAGGGCCAATCTCCTTCAGAATGGACTGGTTGGATCTCCTTGCAGGCCAAGGGACTCTCAAGAGACTTCTCCAACACCACAGTTCAAAAGCATCAATTCTTCAGCACTCAGCTTTCTTCACAGTCCAACTCTCACATCTATACATGACCACTGGAAAAACCATAGCCTTGACTAGACAGAACTTTGTTGGCAAAGTAATGTCTCTGCTTTTGAATATGCTATCTAAGTTGGTCATCTCTTTTCTTCCAAGGAGTAAGTGTCTTTTAATTTCATGGCTGCAGTCACCATCTGCAGTGATTTTGGAGCCCCCCAAAAATAAAGTCTGATGCTGTTTCCGCTGTTTCCCCATCTATTTGCCATGAAGTGATGGGACCAGATGCCATGATCTTCGTTTTCTGAATGTTGAGTTTTAAGCCAACTTTTTCACTCTCCTCTTTCACTTTCATCAAGAGGCTTTTTAGTTCCTCTTCACTTTCTACCATAAGGGTGGTGTCATCTGCAGTAGTATCCAGCAAAAATAGAATACAAGTCACATATGTAGTGTTAAAGTTTCTAGTAGCCACAGTCAAAGAAGTAAGAAGAAATAAATAAAATTCATCTTCATGGTTTATTTTATTTAGGGACTTATTTTATTTAGGGACTTCCCTGGTGGTCCCATGGTTAGGACTCAGCGCTTTCACTGCAGGGAGCTTGGGTTTGATCTGGGAACTAAGATCCTGCAAGCCATGCAGAGCAACCAAAAAGAAAAAAAAAGATAGTAAAACTTATTCCAGCAAATCTAGAATATTAACATTTCTATATTAATGAGATGTTTTACTTTTATTTTTGTACTGAGTCTTCAAAACTCAGTGTGTATCTTACATCCTATCTGGTTTGAAATGAGCCACATTTTCAAGGGCTCAGTAACCATATTCAGCTACTGAATGCTGTAGTAGCAGTTGAATTATGTAGATCTACAGTTTTGACATTCACATGAGACAGAAATCTATATAAACTGGCATATTGCACAGATGTCTATGCAAATCATGTCCTGAGAAACAAAAAGCAGATCCTGATGCTTTTAGCCTAGGAGGCAGGCAGATTTTAACTTGGTCCTAATGTGAATATTGTAAGAGTGTTCTAATGGCCTTTGATTTCTTTTTTCTTTTTTAAATTTTATTGGAGTATAGTTGACTTATAACTTTGTGTTAGGTTCCGCTCAGTGATTCAGTTATATATATATATATATTCTTTCTTTTTCAGATCCTTTTCCCATATAGGTTATTACAGAATATTGAGTAGAGTTCCCCGTGCTATACAGTAGGTCCTTGTTGGTTATCTGTTTTATATATAGTAGTGTGTGTGTGTTAATCATGAACTCCTAATGTATCCCTCTCATCCACATTTGCTCTTTGGTAACCATCTGTTTGTTTTTGAAATCTGTGAGTCTTTCTGTTTTGTGAATAA
Source organism: Neotragus moschatus (assembly GCA_006410615.1). Taxonomy (NCBI): domain Eukaryota; kingdom Metazoa; phylum Chordata; class Mammalia; order Artiodactyla; family Bovidae; genus Neotragus; species Neotragus moschatus. Next base: position 63,258 of record SJYA01002429.1, on the reverse strand, counting down.
GCTGATTTGTATCATTGTTTTAAAGGTAAATCCCACATGAGTGATATCGTATGATATTTGTCTTTTCTGTCTGACTTACTTCACTTGATATGGTAGTCTCTAGGTCCCTCCATGTTGCTGCAAATGACATTATTTCATCCTTTTCGTGGCTGAGTTGTATTCCATTGTGTGTGTGTGTGTGCATGTATCACACACAAATGCTACATTTTCTTTATCCATTCCTCTGTTGATGGGCATTTAGGTTGCTTCCATGTCTTGGCTATTGTAAATAGTGCAGCAGTGAGCGTTGGGGTGTGTGTATCTTTCTGAAGTAAAGATTTTCTCTGGGTGTATAGCCAGGAGTGAGATTACTGGATCATATGATAGTTCTATTTTTAGTTTTTTAAGGAACCTGCATACTGTTGTTCATAGTGGTTGGAGGCCTTTGATTTTCTATTGAGAGTAAAATTCAGCACGGTCACAATGCTTCAGCAGTGGTATGTGCTTCCTCACTGTTTAGCACACATGCATTACTGCCCAGGTAGCCTTTCACTGGTACTGTGGCAGGTTAGTCTTGGGGGTGAGCAATGCTTGGGTGGGGAGTGGTGGGTGGGGGAGACTGCAAAGGAGTGGTAGCTGAAATTGTTCGAGACATGCCTCAGATATTGTTGTTTTTTTTTAAATTCCGAGCAGTGAGAAAACTTAACTTATTCTAACATTGTTGGAAGATTTAGCTTATGTATTAAAAAGAATTAGCCTGACTGGGGCAAGTACCTCATTCTGACATTCTCATTTCTTTGCTTTACTGACATTTTCACCAGTGGAACTTAAGCCTTTGGTACTTAAGCAGGGAAATACCTTAGATCTGTGGTGTAAGTATAAAGCACACATTGGATTTAGGAAACTTTGTATGAAAAGAAGAATGTGATGTATCTCATGAATAATTTTTGTATGATCACACATTAAGGTGCTAACATTTTGGATGACTTAGGTTAAGGAAAATATTTTTAAAGTTAATTTTACCTGTTTCTTTTTACTTTTTAAAATATGGCCCCTAGAATATTTAAGATCACCTATGTGGCTTGCGTTACATTTCACTGGATGATGCTGCCTTAGATAGTTATTTGTTCAATGTAAAGACTGCTGGGTGGGGCTAGCCTCTGCTCTCCTGAATGTATGCTCAAGAGCTTGATCCATTGACGTTATTTTTGCAGTAGCAAGGGGGTCCACTGCATCTGTCCCCCCAAGAGAGGGGAGGAGGACAGCAGCACAGCTCTCTGGAACTCTGTAATCTGGGTTTGTTCAGCTTGAGTTGCTCCTTGGCATGCGGAATCTTCCCAGACCAGAGATCAAACCCGTCTCTACTGCATTGGCAGGCGGACCCTTCATCACTGGCCCACTAGCAAAGTCCCGCCCAGTTCTTTTTATGAAAGGACCAGTAATTAGGTGCTTCTTCATGCCTTCTCTGAGAAATCAAACACTCTATATATGTGTTTGTATATATTTTATCTCTCAGTAAATGTTCTCACTGTCCCAGAGAGCCATGTCAATATACTCTGATCTGTACGTACCTTAGTCTTTGGCTACTGCTTGTAGTTATTCTTTACAGCTTGCTTCTTAAGATTGTTGTTTGTTATGTTAGTCGCTCAGTCGTGTCCAACTCTTTGTAACCCCATGGACTGTAGCCCACCAGGCTCCTCTGTCCTTGGAATTCTCCAGGCAAGAATACTGGAGTGGCTAGCCATTCCCTTCTCCAGGGAATCTTCCCAATCCAGGGGTCAAACCCAGATCTCCTGCATTGCAGGCTGATTCTTTACCGTCTGAGCCACCAGGGAAGCCCAGTTCTTAAGATTACTTGATCTCTATTGCTATTTCAATGACCCAAGCTATTCAGAAAGAGGATTTAAGGTGGTTAGCTGGCTTGCCTTCTCCTTCCTGAACATTTCTCTGGGGTATTCATGAACCTGGGGACAACTCGAATGCCTTGGCTTTAGCTTCTCTTCTTTCTCACCCCAGACTGAGAAATTTTAAAAACATAATTAGTCTTTTTTGAGTGGGAGAACCCCAGGCAGATCCTTGCTTGTAGGTTTAAATCTGTAGTCCTTTTTAACTTTTTATTTTATATTGGAGTATAACCAATTAACAGTGTGGTAGTTTCTAAATCCATAGCCTTGGAATTAGCTCTCTGTCCTCCTTGAACACCCACATCCCACATTTTGGTCTTAGTTCAGGTTTAAGGTATTCATGTCTCCCAGTCCACCTAAAAAGAGTGCCAAGTGGAAAGAAACGAACTCATATCTTTTGAGCATCTGTTGTGTGCTGAGCACTGAGCTGGATGCTCCAGAAATATTATTTCAGTAGCCCAGAGAGCTGGGAATTATAATCTCTGTATAATAATAAGAAGAAATGAAATCTGGAAGTGAAGTAGTTTCTCAATTTCAGATACCTCTAGGAGATAATGGATTCTAGAACTTGGCACCATGCCCACATTGTCATCTTGGTTTAGAAGAAAGAGGCTGTGATGTGGCCCCAGGGGTAGAGATTTGAATCCATATGTATTGTTCTAAACTGGGTGGAGCAAGTAAGAGCCTTTCCACAGCACTTTTTATCCCTAGTCACAGACCTGATCCCTATGTTGGATAGATAATTTCCTCTTACTGGGGCTGGTAGTGACCATATGAACCTTTGGTTTGCAGTTGTGACCCCTGATTCCAGCAGAATGGCCCAATGGAATCAGCTCCAGCAGCTGGACACACGGTACTTGGAGCAGCTCCATCAGCTGTACAGTGACAGCTTCCCCATGGAGCTGCGGCAGTTTCTGGCCCCTTGGATCGAGAGTCAAGATTGGTAAGTCCTTCTCAAGAAACTCCCCAAATTGCTAGGTTTTAGTTTGAGTCAAGAGACATGATCTGCTCTAACGTAACTCTTTGCTAACTATTTCATCTTAAAGCTTATAGTTGCAGGTGGCGGGGCAAAAGAGATTGGAAAGTGAAGAGGTCATTTTAGTCCTGAAAAGCATTTTTACATTAGAAGGGCATCTGGAAAGCTGTCTTTTGGCACGCTGAAACACCCTGCTTGATGGTTCAGTTCAACTCTTTGTGACCCCATGGACTATAGCACCCCAGGCCTCCCTGTCCATCGCCAACTCTTGGAGTTTACTCAAACTCATGTCTGTTGAGNTGGAAAGTAAAGAGGTCATTTTAGTCCTGAAAAGCATTTTTACATTAGAAGGGCATCTGGAAAGCTGTCTTTTGGCACGCTGAAACACCCTGCTTGATGGTTCAGTTCAACTCTTTGTGACCCCATGGACTATAGCACCCCAGGCCTCCCTGTCCATCGCCAACTCTTGGAGTTTACTCAAACTCATGTCTGTTGAGTTGGTGATACCATCCAACCATCTCATCCTCTGTTGTCCCCTTCTCCTCCTGCCTTCACTCTTTCCCAGCATCAGGGTCTTTTCAAATGAGTCAGTTCTTCACAAGATTTGAAATTGAAAGTAAAAAGTGTTACTGGTTCAGTCGTATCTGACTCTGTGACCACATGGGTTGTAACCTTGCAGGCTCCTCTGTCTATGGAATTCTCCAGGCAAGATTACTGGAGTGGGTTGCCATTCCCTTCTCCAGGGGATCTTCCCGACCCAGGGGTTGAACTCAAGCCTCCCGCATTCCAGGCAGATTCTCTACCATCTGAGCCACCAGGGAAGCCCCTTTTAATTTCATTTGCTTGATGAGATTCTCTGCATGTTCTGATGCTTCAGGGACATGCTACAGATATTTTTTTTTAATCTGAATGAGAATTTTGTCATGGATGAAAAAAGGTTTGGGTTTGTACCTCTGATTCCTCTTTCATTAAAGAAAAGAGATGCAGAGTTAGAGAAACAGACTCAGTCATAGAGGAGATAGGGGTTCCCTGGTGGCTTAGATGGTAAAGAAAACGCTTGCAATGCAGGAGACCCGGGCTCGTATCCCTGGGTCAGGAAGATCACCTGGAGAAGGAAATGGCAACCCACTTTAGTATTCTCGCCTGGCGAATTCCATGGACAGAGGAGCCTGGCAGGCTACAGTCCGTGGGATCGCAAGAGTTGGACACGACTGAAAGATTAACACTTGGTCATAGAGGAGATAATGGTGCAGAATCCCAGCAACTCTTTCCTTCACTTTAATGTATTCAGATACACCTTTTAATTTTGGTTTAATTCAGGCCCATGTCCTAGTTTTTCCAGAATTTGATGAGGGGCCAGGGAGGTAATTCAGAGATGTTAGAAATAGGCCATCCTAACCTGGGATTGGTTATTTGCTTCTAAAAATCTGACCATAGAGTTGACTGAGAATTTAAAGGAAAACAGCATATCTGATCATTCAAAATCTGATAAATATAGAACTATGACAGTCGCTTAATAGTATCCAAAATAGTTGCTGGTAATTTTAAAATCGGTGACTTTTATGATTGCTGAGTAAGATGCATCTAAAATGGTGAGTGGGTTAAAGCATCAGGTTTGCCTTGTTTTTCCCCCCTTGATGGTAACTTCGAGTGCATGCCTGTGTGTGTGTGAGCGTGTGTGTGTGTGTAGGTTTCAGAATCATTGTTTGTCTTTATCTTCCTTTTTCTAGGGCATATGCGGCCAGCAAAGAATCACATGCGACCTTGGTGTTTCATAATCTCTTGGGAGAAATTGACCAACAGTATAGCCGCTTCCTACAAGAGTCCAATGTTCTCTATCAGCACAATTTGCGAAGAATCAAGCAGTTCCTTCAGGTGTGAGGAGACACTGAACCTGCAGAGAAGGGTTTTAGCTTTCTTTCGTGAAAATGTTTCTTTCTCACTTGGTTATTTAATAACCTATCTTGTACTTTAAATCCAAGGAGCAGTTACCAGGCCTATTATTGCTTAAAGTTTACTTGGTTGGTTCATTGAAATAATAATGTGATTTTTATGTTAATTCTGTTAGTATGCTAATAACATGATAGTAACAAGTTCAGATGACTAGGAAGATGGCTCTTACTTTTCAGTGTCAAAGGCTTGGACACCATAGTTGGATACTCCTTGACAAAGTCACCCCGTAAGTCTACCCTGTAAGACCAGGATAACTCACTGTCCAGAGACAGACAACCAAGCCTACTCTCACTGCAGTACTGCTCATCTTGGCTGCCTTTCTTCTCTTCGTCATTTCTTCTCCAACTGACTGTAGCCAGGCTCTGATGTGGTTCCATGTAGTAAATGTAACACTTTTATGAGGAAGTTAGCTTTAAGTTAGCAAAGTTCGGTCCACGTGTCCTGAGCTGCTGCTTGTTTTCATTCTCTTTGTCTCCCCACTTACAGAGCAGATACCTTGAGAAGCCAATGGAGATTGCCCGAATTGTGGCCCGTTGCCTGTGGGAAGAGTCTCGCCTCCTCCAAACGGCAGCCACTGCAGCTCAGGTGAGGCCTGGGAAGAAACAGGCGCTGCTGACATGTGCTTCCTTCGTGTGTACGAAGATTTCCTTGCTTTTTGACCTCCATAATCGTGGGTGTTTGGGGGTTTTGTACAGTAGAAATAACTTTCTCAGCATATAAAATGCATTCTCCTTTTTAAGGAAGATTTTATTTAATAAAACATAACAGAAAATTACAAGGAAGAAAGTTTTAAGAAGAACTGAAAGATCACTGGCTCCTCTGTCCATTTTGTCTTCCCAGGAAACCAACATTAATAGTCTGGAATATATCCTTTCGTAAATGTCTCCAGGCTCCTATAAACCATAGAAAACACATGCACACACATTATATTTGAATTGGTTTACTTCTCCACATCTTGCATTCTTTTAATTACATCATGTAAGTCCTTCTAAGTCAAGCAGTTTAAAGCTAACTCACTTTATTTGCTGCATAATATTCTGTAGCACCTATTTGGTACATATTCTGTAGTACATAATTTATTATTGTCCCTTCAGTAGACTTCGTTTCATTCTGTTTTTTTTTCTCCTCCATGAAAAACTAGTGCAGTACCTCCCTATATATCTTAATATATTTATGCTGTGTTTTCTCTATTACAGATTTCTAGGCATGGGATTGTTAGATCAAGGGGTGTGTGTGTGTGTGTGTGTGTGTGTAAAATATATAAAAATTTATAGATAGTTCTGGGTCGCTTTCCCCAAACGCTGTAACTGTTCACACTTGCACCAGGAAGAACGACAATGGACTCTTCTTGGGAGCCACCTTGGGAGTGGTTTGGGATTGAGTCATTCAGGTTCATATGTATTTCTCTTTGTTGTTAAGTTTGAGAATAACCCCCCTAGAGCTAAAGATACAGTTAACTTAGGGAATAGAGATTATATAACTCTACAGCCCCATTGAGGGACCACATATTGATATATGATAGTTATATCCATCTCTCTAGATCATCTAATCTCTTATATATCTATGTGTGTCCTACTGTGTGCTAGTTGTTATGAACCCCTGCTCTAGAGGAGGTTGTGCTGTGAAACAAAAAATCAAGCAACTATAATGCAGTGAATTTTCCAGGCAAGAATTCTAGAGTAGGTTGCTATGCCCCCCTCCAGGGGATCATCCTGACCCAGGGGTTGAATTCTCTCCTATGCCTCCTTCATTGGTGGCGGGTTCTTTACTACTAGCGCCACCTGGGAAGCTAATGAAAAATATACACATTATTAAAATATGTTAAAAAAGATGAAAACAGTTGATTTAACCGTAAAAAATACATTGAAAAAGACTTAAAAAAATTACACTCTGTATCCCAGCAAAAAAGCCAATAGGCCAGATAGTTTAGAAGTTTTAATAAACCTTTGTGGTACAAGTTGTTCCATTATTATTTAACTCCTTCAAAGTGTAGGGGAAAAAGAGATGAGATTGAAATAATGTTAGTATCAAGACCTAAAAGAGAGTAAATTTAAAATGGTTAGGATTTGTTAGGGAATCTTTTAATGTAATTCATTAAATTAGTAAATTAAAGAAGAAAAATTGTATTTTTGTTAGATGACAAAATTTAGTGTCCATTCTAGATTTTAAAAAGTAAAGAAATTAACCAAAAAAAGAAAATTTGTCAGAACTATGATACACAGTGGTGAAACACTAAAGTAATATTGTTAAAATAGTTACAAGATTGAGGGTGCCTCTTGCCACTGATATTTTTCTGAAAGATCAAGCCAGTGTAATAAGACAGAAAAAAGGAAGTGTAAATGTCGGAAAGTAAGAGACAAACTTTAAATGAAACAAAACAACACAACTATTAGAACTAAGAAGAGTTCAGAAAGGTAATTGTGTTCAAGGTAAATATTTTAAGAATCAGTAGGTCTCATAAATAGAAACAATGTTTCATTACATGAAGATGTAATGGAAGATCAGCTTCATAACAGGAAAAATAAATTATATGATATGCATATGTTATTGATACATGTGAAAAATGTCTGGAAGGATATATTCGTTATTATAACCCCGTGGACTGTAGCCCCGCCAGGTTCCTCTGTCCATGGGATTTCCTAGGCAAGAAAACTGGAGTGTGTTGGCCATTTCTTTCTCTAGAGGATCATCCTGACCCAGGGATCAAACCTGCCTCTCCTACATTGACAGATTCTTTACCACTGAGCCACCTGGGAAGTCCCAGAAAGATATGTGGCAAAGCATGGATGTTGTTGGTTACAGGAGACTTTCTTATTTCCCCTGAGGGTTTTTTTATTTGGCGGATTGGTTGGTTTTTTTGGCCATGCTGCCTGTGGGATTTTATTTCCCCAACCAGGGATTGAACCCACACCCTCTGCAGAGAAAGAGCAGAGTCCTAACCCCTGGACTACCAGGAAAGTCCCCTGAGGTGTTTTCTTTAATAACCTCTAATTGGGGAATTTTTTTTTTTTCTTTTTCCCTTCTTTAAAAAAAATTATGGTAGCATACACACAACATGAAACTTACCTTCTTAACCATTTTAAAATATATAGTTTCATTAGTGTTAAGTTCATCACATTGTTGTACTTGTCCAGAAATTTGTTTATCTTGCAAAATTAAAATTCTGTACCTATTAAACAATCACTTCTCATTCCCCCTGGCATCACCATTCTGCTTTCTGTCTCTATGAATTTGACTGTTCTTTGTTGCTGTTGTTCAGTTGCTAAGTCGTGTCCGACTCTTTACGACCCCGTGGACTGCAGCATGCCAGGCTTCTGTGTCCTTCTCTGTCTCCCGGAATTTGCTGAAACTCATGTCTATTGAGTTGGCGATACCATCCAGCCATCTCATCCTCTGCTGCCCTCTTCTCCTCCTGCCTTCGATCTTTCCCAGCATCAGGGTCTTTTCCAACAAGTCGGCTCTTCACATCAGGTAGCCAGAGTATTGGAGTGTCATCATCAGTCCTTCCAGTTCAGGGTTGACTTCCTTTAGGATTGACTGGTTTGATCTCCTTGCTATCCAAGGGACTCTGAAGAGTCTTCTCCAGCACCACAGTTCAAAAGCATCGATTATTTGGCACTCAACCTTCTTTATGGTCCAATTCTCACATCTCTGCATGACTACTGGAATAACCGTAGCTTTGACTATACAGACCTTTGTTGGCAAAGTGACATCTCTGTGAATTTGTCTGTCTTAGGTACCTCATTTAAGTGGTAACATACCATGTGTGCCCTTTTTACTGGCTTATTTCTCTTAGCGTAACATCCTTAAGGTTTATCCATGTTGTAGCATGTGTATCCAGAATTCCCTTCCTTTCAAAGGATGAATACTGTTCACTGTATGGTTGTGTTTATCCATTCATCTTTATCAAAGTGTCAGTGGATACTTGGGCAGCTTCTACCTTTTGGCTATTGTGAGTAATGCTACTGTGAACATGAGTATGCAATTTTTTTTTTTTCTTTTCAAAGACAAAAACAGGGACTTCCTTGGTGATCCAGTGGCTAAGACTCCAAGCTCCCAATGCAGGGGGCCCAAGTTCAACCCCTGATCAGGGCACTAGATCCCACATACTGCAACTGAGTGTTTGTGTACAACAACTAAAAGATCCAGCATGCCGCAACTGAGAGCATGCTGCGTGCCAAGTCGCTTCAGTCGTGTCTGACTCTTTGTGACCCCATGGATGTGGCCCACCAGGCTCCTCTGTCCATGGGATTCTCAGCCAAGAATACTGGAGTGGGTTGCCATGCCTCCTCTCCAGGGAATCTTCCCGACCCAGGGATCAAACCTGCGTCTCTTACATCTCCTGCTTTGGCAGGCAGGTTCTTTACCACCAGCGCCACCTGGCAACTAAGACCAGGCACAGCCAAATGAATAATTAAAAAAAAAAAAAANGGGTTGCCATGCCTCCCCTCCAGGGAATCTTCCCGACCCAGGGATCAAACCTGCGTCTCTTACATCTCCTGCTTTGGCAGGCAGGTTCTTTACCACCAGCGCCACCTGGCAACTAAGACCAGGCACAGCCAAATGAATAATTAAAAAAAAAAAAAAGACAAAAATATAGCAGGAACAAAGAACATCTAAGTCTAATTGAGGGAATCAGAGAAGGCATCGAGGAGAGAGGAGAGGTCATGTTTGAGCTGAGACTCAAGGCTTATCTGATGAGCATCAGGCAAGTGGTAAAGAGAGGCAGAAAGATGATCATGTTCAAACAGGAAATCGGAAACATACGTATTCTTGGGAGAAGTGTAGAAAGTTCAGCATCTGACTGAGTAAAGGAAGATAAGGTGGTCAGAGAGCCACACTGAAAATCTAGTTAGTCATGCCTCAGTTTGGCCTCAGAAGAGCAGTTTGGCCACAGGGGACTTGGGGCCAGACTGCCTGTATGTGAACCCCAGAGCTCCGCCGCTTGCTGTGTAACCTTCAGCAAACTGCTCTCTTCTCCTCCATTGGGGAAGATAATGGTACTGACTTCATAGAATTAAATTAATTCCTATACGTAAAATGCATAGAACAGGACCTGACACATGAATGTAAGATAAATGTTCACTGTTTTCTATTGCTGCTGCCATTGTTATCATCAAGTCTGTACGAAATGGGACCTACTGAAGAATTTTTTTTTTTTTTTTTTGGCTGTACCACACAGCATGCAGGATCTTAGGCCCCTAACTCGGGAGCCAACCTATGCCCTCTGCAGTGGAAGCACGGAGTCTTAACCCCTGTCCCACCAGGGAGGGCCCTCCACTAAAGAATTTTACATAGAAAGCTGGTATACTCAGATGCAGGTGAGGCGGTAATACTTATCATTCGAGACTCTGAAGTAAGAGAGGCTAGAAGATGGCACTTGTCTGTGCATCACTAGGGTTTGCTGTTTGTGGAGAACTTTTATGTTTGCATTACTGTTCAATAGGATAAAAACAATCAACTTAAGTCAATTTGGATAGAGGCGCTAGCTTACCACGGGTGTTAAAAAAGCAGAAAGTGTCCGAAGGATGTTCCCAATCGTGTTGATCGGGGCTGGCAACCAATACCCAAATCCAGCCTGCTGTGTTTTTTGTTTTTTTCTTTATTTATTTAAAATTTAAGGCTAATTACAATATTGTGTTGGTTTCTGCCATCCATCAACATGGATCAGCCATGGATATACATATGTTCCCTCTCTCTTGAGCTTTCCTCCCACCTCCCATTCCATCCCAGCCCTCTAGGTTGTCACTGAGCCCTAGTTTGACTTCCCTGTGTCATACAGCAAATTCCCACTTGCTCTCCATTTTACGTATGATAGTGTATATGTGTCCCTGATACTCTCTCCATTCATCCCATCCTCTCCTTCCAATCCCGCTCCCACCCCATGCTGTGTATTTTTGCAAATGAAGTGTTTTCGGGACACAGCCACACGCGTTCACCTGTGCCCTGTCTCTAACTGCTTTCATGCCGCAACGGCAGGGCTGTGTATTTACGACAGAGACTGCGTAACCGACAAAGCCAAAAAAAGTTTACAGTGTGCCCCTTAGAGAAAAAGTTTGCAGCCCCGTGCTGCAGAGCTAGCTCCAGCCAGGTCTCACTGTTGTTTCGTCTGTTGACATCTTCTGGCATATTCCCCCCTGTCTGTTGTGGGTAAAGCCCTGGGAGACTAGTGGGATGTGGTCCCTTGTCTCCCAGGGCTCTCTGTCTTATTGGGTAATAGGTGCACAAACACTTCAAGTGAGAAGAACGTAGAGGAGGATGTTGAATAAGATTTCACAATGGAGCAAAAACATTTGTACTGAGTTTGAAAGTGAATGAGTTCAGGTGTGCCAGTCTGACTGAGGTGGCACTAGTGGTCAAGCACCTGCCTGCCAATGCAGGAGACATAAAAGACTCAGGTTCGATCCCTGGGTCGGGACAATCCCCTGGAAGAGGGCATGGCAACCCACTCCAGTATTTTTGCCTGGAGAATTCCAGGGACAGAGAGCCTGGTGGGCTACAATCCAGAGGGTCGCAGAGTTGGACACAACTGAACCAACTTTGCACGCATGCACAGTTAGGGTGAGTAGACAGGGTGCAGGCAGTCAGTGTGGAAACCTCCTGTGTGCAGAGAAGGATGGGGAGTTTGCAGTGACTGAAGCACAGGGAGGCAGGGTTTAAGTTCTTCTTGGATTGTGTGAAACAGCTGTCTGTGCTTGGCTGAGATGCTTATACCTGGAAGCAGTGGGGCACCGTTTCTGTGGGCGATAACTGATCACATCTGTTTTCCTTCTTTAAGTGCAATACCAATTTGGAAATAGACCTGGGAGGACTTCCCTGGTCATCCAGTAGTTAAGACTCCTCGCCGCTAGTGCAGGGGGCACCGGTTCAATTTCTGGTCGGGGAATGAAGATCCCACATGCCATGTGACACAGCCAAAGTATACAGGAAAATTTTTCTAAAAAAAGAAACAGACCAGGAAGTTGACGCCAGGTGAAACAATCAGCTGTATTGTTGGTAAACAGGACTGGAAAGCATGACTTGGATGGATGACTGCAGGGGCTTTAATTTTATTTATTTGTGTGTTTAAAATTTTTTTTTAATTTATTTTTATATCGAAGCATTGTTAACAAAGTATAGCAAAGTGATTCAGTTATATGTATGTATGTATATATACATGGGGCTTTTCAGGTGGCTCAGAAGGTAATCTGCCTGCAATGCAGGAGACCCGAGTTCAATCCCTGGGTTGGGAAGATTCTCCTAGAGAAGAGAATGGCTAACCACGCCAATATTCTTGCCTGGATAATTCCAGGGATAGAGAAACCTGGTGTGCTGTAGTCCATGAAGTGGCAAAGAGTTGGACATGACTGAGGAATTAATATTTCACTTTTCACTTCATACAAGTATCCTTTTTCAAGTTCTTTTCCCATTTAAGCCATTACATCATGTTCAGCAGAGTTCCTTGCGCTATACAGTAGGTCCCTGTTGGTTATCCATTGTAAATATAGCAGCCAATCCCAAACTATTTATTTAAGTATAGTTGATTGGCCAGAGAAGGCAATGGCAAGCCACTCGAGTACTCTTGCCTAGAAAATCTCATGGACAGAGGAGCCTGGTGGGCTGCCGTCTCTGGGGTCGCACAGAGTTGGACACAACTGAAGCGACTCAGCAGCAGCAGCAGCGTAGTTGATTTACAGTGTTTCAGATGCATAGCAGAGCTATTCAGTTTCTTCTTCAGATTCTTCTCCACTGTAGGTTGTTGTAAGATACTGATGATAGTTCCCTGTGCTGTACAGGAGGTGCTTGTTTACATGCCTGTTGTCTGAGGCAGGTGTTGGGGTGAGAGACTGGGTTTGCAGGACAGCACTACCCCAGCCATCCTTTTGGAGCTTTAGAGACCACACACGCTAATACCCCCTGAACTCAGACACATAGGCCTCTAGAACTACTTCTAGAAACCAGGCCCTGGCTCCTGCCCTAGGTGTGCCCCAGGAAGGCAAGAGTGGGAGAGAGAGCCACCAGCTTAAGGGCTGGGCCTTCAAAGATCTCTGTGTGGGCAGTCTTTCTCCTAACCTCACTAATTTGATGAATCACTCCTCCTGTAAAGGGTTAGGTAAGGGTGGAGGTCGCCTTCCTGGGACTTCTAAGGGAAGTTTATATTCTGTGGGCTTGGACAGGGTCCAGTGGAAAAGGAGAGAATAGTTCCCTCTAACGGTGGTGTGTTTCAGTCTACTTTGGAGACTTGTGGTAGCAGTGTGGAGAGCAGATTGGAAGTGAGAGAGACTAGAGGCAAAGGGATCAACATTGGGGCTTGAATGGAGCCAGTGGCACTAGAGATCCATTGGAGAGATTACAGAATACAGAGCCAGGAAGATCTGGCAGGTCACTGTGAAGTCAAAGACAACTGAAAATTTCTAGTTTGGAAAACTGGACTCTCAGTTCTTTTTTGCCATACTGTCTTGGTCACTGCAGCTTTTATATGGTCTTTAATTTCCTATTATTTGACAAAACTTATTTGTAAGTTGCATGTGCTATTCAACCTTTTCAAGGCACCAGCCAGCACCTTCCCCTCTCCCTCGAGATGATATCTCTTGATTAGGAATTTTATTATTCTACCGATATGTGTTAAAAACCTTCATGCTTTTTTTTTTCTTTTGTGGCTGTACCGCATGACATTCGAGACCTTAGTTCCCCAACCAGGGATCACACCCTTGCCTCTGCAGTGGAAGTGTGTATACTTAACCACTGGACTGCCAGGGAAGTCCCCCTCCCCCTATACATTTAAACAGGCATCCAGCATCTGCTTTTGTAAATTGTCCTGATTTTATATATATATATATGTATATGTATGTATGTATATATCCTTACCTAGAATGAGTTTTTTGAAGGTAGGGACTGTGTCTTAGCTCAACGTGTGGTCTCTGAGTGCAGTACATAGAGTGAGTTTATAGTATGGCTTCCCTGGTGGCTTAATCAGTAAAGAATCTGCCTGCCAGTGCAGATGTGGGTTTGATCCCTGGGTCAGGAAGATCCCCTGGAAAAGGAAATGGCAACCCATTCCAGTCTTGTTGCCTGGGAAATGCCATGGACAGAAGAACTTGGCAGGCTACAGTCCACGGAGTCACTAGAGTCAGACACGACTTAGTGACTAAACCACCACGAGGTTAAAAAGCCAAGGACACAGGGAACAGTGTGAGAGCTTTCTCGGCCTGCACTGACAGCCCATGGAGAGCAGTGGGTGCCGTGGACAACTCCTCTCCTCACAGTGGCAGCAGCAGCAGCTCAGGCCAAGCAGGAAGGGTCATGGAGGAGATGAAGACCAGACAGGGATATTCTTCTCCCGCTACTTCCGGCTTTCATGTGCGTGTGCTCCCTGTCTTGGCAGCAAGGGGGCCAGGCCAACCACCCCACAGCCGCCGTGGTGACGGAGAAGCAGCAGATGCTGGAGCAGCACCTGCAGGACGTCCGCAAGCGTGTCCAGGTGAAACAAGTCTTGGGCGGGAAGCCATTTCTTGGGGAAGTGGCCTGTGGGTCCCATGTGTAGCTTCTGTGAGGTTGTGGCTTTATTTTAATCCTACTCAGAAACTTTCTTTTCTCTCTCCCAAGGGCAGTCCTTTTTTTTTTTTTTTACTTCTGTTTTGGTTGGTTTGTTTGAAACAGGATCTAGAACAGAAGATGAAAGTGGTAGAGAATCTCCAGGATGATTTCGATTTCAACTATAAAACTCTCAAGAGTCAAGGAGGCAAGTGCATATTAGAGACGTTAAAACCCCCCATATAAAGTGAGTTTGTGTTACCGGAGTCTCAGAGCTGGCTCGTCTCGACTCTGAGTTCAGACTCAGGGGAGGGGGTGCTCAGGGGCTGCTGGCAGTTAAGGGAGCCCAGTTACTGAAGTTAGGCGTGTTCCCTCAGCTCACGGAGGTTCTCCTTCCTTCTCAGACATGCAAGATCTGAATGGAAACAACCAGTCGGTGACCAGGCAGAAGATGCAGCAGCTTGAACAGATGCTTACTGCCCTGGACCAGATGCGACGCGTAAGAGCAGTGGACCCCCTCCCCGTGCCGGGCTCACTCACCTCCGGGAATTGGGCACCTCCGGGAAGAACTTGCCTGTTTCCTAATCAGTTCCTTCTCTGGAATTGACTAAAGAGAGACGGTCTGTGGTTAGAGGCGGTCTGGGGGAATGTTTTCTGACTTTGTTTTCTGGTTTCCAACCAGAGCATCGTGAGTGAGCTGGCGGGGCTTTTGTCAGCAATGGAGTATGTGCAGAAAACTCTCACGGATGAAGAACTGGCTGACTGGAAGAGGCGACAACAGATTGCTTGCATTGGAGGCCCTCCCAACATCTGCCTAGATCGGCTGGAAAACTGGTATGACAGAGAAGAGAAATTTCCCCTTTCTTTGCAGAGAGCTGTGCTAAATTATGGTCAGAGCTGCATAAAAGAGTTGCTGCTGTATTTCAGTAGAGAGGGGCATGGCAACCCACTCCAGTATTGTTGCCTGGAGAGTCCCATAGACAGAGCAGCCTGGCAGGCTACAGTCCATAGCATCGTACAGAGTCTGACACAACTCAGGTGACTAGGCAGGCACATACTGTATTTCAGGGCTGGGGATTTCAACACACTCAAATCTAGTCTAAGGGTTAAAGCTTTTTACTTTATTTGGACAATTTTTCAAATGAAAATGTATTTATGTTTGCTATATTTTAAATATACTTTGCTAACTTAAAGTTCTTGGTTGAACTGTTTTTAAACGTGTAGACTACATGTTAAATTTTAGTTATTCTAAGACTCTCAAATGACATGTGCTCTTTATGAGAGAAAAAAGTTCACATACAGAATGTTAATAAAGAGCAGAGAAGACTTTAAAAGTCAAATCATGCAGAGGTACTTAGAGTTAAACATTTGGTGACCGTCACTCCAGACATCTGTTGTTATATATACACATATAAAGATAGAAATCTATACATTTCGTATTTGTAAGGTCATTCTTTATATACTCTTCTTTTACTTTGCTTCACTCAGAAAATCTTGATTGAGCACCCTTGACGTCCAAGGCCCGATACTCAGAATGTTGTACGAGCTTAAACTGGGAGAAACTTGACCTTGACCCCAGGATACACAGAGCGTGAAATTGGAAATTTAGGATGGCTCTACAGGAGATGACTGTTTGTTCATCTCACTAACCCTGAGCTTTGCTCATTGATTGAAAGCAGTTTTAAATGCTTTCTAATCAGGGAGCCAAATAACTTATAAGCTCTAGGAATGTATTGAGATGTTTCCTTAACATCTTAGGGGAAAACCAAGCAAACATTTTGGCCAACCCAGTAGGTGCCAGAAGGGAGTCTGCGAGCTCAGGAGTCCTGGTGCTGTCCTTCTCCACCCCTTGCCTTCCAACTCTGTCTCTTCGGGGTCTTTATTAAACTAGTGGGGGACCATCAGAGAGAGCCACTGATATTCTCCCTCCTTGGGGCAGACTTAATCAGCCTTTGTCTCCCTGTCTACTTTTTCTGTATGCATGTTATCAATATTTGGAAACATAATGTCACATCCAGTTATCCATGGAAGATGAGGTTTAAAGGGCTCCTGGGGATCGTGCAGTTCAACTCTGTCTCTCAGGCAAGGGGACATCAAGGCCCACGAGGGTGAAGGGACCTGGCCAAGCTTGCGTAGACAGTGAGGGACAGAGCTGTTCAAGCCTATCTTTTTGGGCTGTCAGATATCCTGCGTTTCCCCAGTCCTCACATTTGGTACAAAAACAAGTTAGGCTGAAGAAAGTGAGCGCCAAATTCCATATTTCGTGTTCTCTGTATCTGGGTTCTAACGTGTTAACTTTCCACTGGTTACCTCACTCCTAGTGGTGTAAGTTTTGGCATGTCTTCCTCTGTGTCTGCCTCCTTCTTTGAAAAGTAAACTTTTAGGAAGTGAAATGAAGGTTGCTCAGTTGTGTCCAACTCTTTGTGACCCCATGGACTGCAGCCTGCCAGGCTCCTTGTCCATGGAATTCTCTAGGCAGGAATACTGGAGTGGGTAGCTGTTCCCTTCTGGCAGGCCAAAGTTAGGACTTGGTGCTTTCACTGCCAAGACTGGGGTTCAGTCCCTGGTGGGGATCCTGCAAACTATGCTGCATTGCCAAAAAAAAAAGGGCTAAATAATTTTCCCTTTTCTAATCTAGTGCCATCGAACTGTGTATTTAGAAATGGTCAATGTTACGCTACTCATATATTCCCATAATGAAAAAAACGGTCCTTTCTTATGTCGGATGACTGCATCAGAGTACCTGTGATATTATTCCCTTCCCCTTCTCCAGCTCATTTATATACAACCACTTAGGTAACCGAGAACATCCTTATCTTATTGGCAGGATAACCTCACTAGCAGAATCTCAGCTTCAGACCCGCCAACAAATTAAGAAACTGGAGGAGCTGCAGCAGAAGGTTAGCTACAAAGGGGACCCCATTGTACAGCACCGGCCAATGCTGGAGGAGAGAATCGTGGAGCTGTTTAGAAACTTAATGAAAAGGTAACATAGAGCCCTTGCCCGTTTCCCCCATCACCTCCCCCACCAATGTTTTTCAACGAGAGCTTGCTCGACTTCCGGGGAGCGGGACTGGGACCAGCCCACTGCATCACGTGTGACCGCTGCCTTCCTCTGTCCCTGCAGCGCCTTCGTGGTGGAGCGGCAGCCCTGCATGCCCATGCATCCTGACCGGCCATTAGTCATCAAGACCGGGGTCCAGTTCACAACTAAAGTCAGGTGGGCTGCGGCACCTCCTCTTCTGGCGGACATTGTATCAAGGGACACTCTCAGGGCCAGAACAGTTGGTGGGCAGAGTTGTTCTTTACAGCCATCGCAGGCAGTACTGTGATGGGAAGGGAATTTTTTGGTGTAATATCAACTTGCTCTTTGATTGTCCTGTCAAATGCTAAAGAACAGAAATCTTTCTGAGGTTACCTGGATATATTCCTATGAATTCCTGATTCCAGGCCTAATGTCTTAAGTCATAGCATCTCCATCTACCATGCGAAAGGGACAGAATAATGCCAGTTATCTTCTGTTCTTTAAGCCTGCTTTTTCCTGAGCATTTGAAGGGGAAGAGTAAAGCTTAGTGTGATAATAGACGCTAAGAGGTCACAGGGCCGGTGGGTGGGGGACCTGCAGGAAGAACATTACTTTCACATTCAAGTCACAACAGGTAAGCTGGGGTTTGCCCTTCTGCAGTGAAATTTCCCTCCTCAGAAAGGTAGTACGCTGTTGGGTTTCCGGTCTAATGGAAAGAATACCGATTTCAGAGCATGTATTCCTGTCATGTTTTTTCATGATATGGCTTTCATTATCCTTTTGTGTGTCTCTCACAACTTTGTCCAAGTTCTTAGTTCTTAGGCTCTTTTTTTCAGTCCCTTTTGGCCTGAAGAGGGTGATGCTTGACTTAAAATGAAAAGAAGCACTGGCAGGAGGAAAAATTTGGGATTATGACTCATCTCTTTAGAATTGAAGAGTTATGAATTTTAGATGCAACTAGAAGTTGCTGGGGGAGCCTAGTGGTTGTTTTTTAAAACTGGATTTTTTTCCTTTGCTCTGAAACTTTTTTCCTTTTTTTTTTTTTTTTTTGACATAGATTGCTGGTTAAATTCCCTGAGCTAAATTATCAACTTAAAATTAAAGTGTGCATTGACAAGTAAGTACTCTTTATCTTAGCTCCTTTTTTTATCCTTTTCTTCAAATGAGGGACAGAGAAACGAGAACTTTGATAGACATCATGTGAACTTAGAGGCTTTATCTATATTCAGAGATCTTCGTGTGTTTTTTTTAAGTTTTCAAAAGCCTTGCTGTGCACTGTCATTTACGTGCCTGAACAAAACCACGAAGCTGGTGGTAGCGATTTGAGTTGTGATTGCCACTGTGACCTCAAGTCCCTCTTTCTTTGTTTTTTTTTACTTATAATTGTAACTTGTGCATATTATGTAAAATTGAGAATATATGGGAAAATTTATTTTAGTTGTTGTTCCACACTTTACCACATAATGGAATCCTCTTCCAAATTTGACGGTACCTTTAAAAAAATTAAAATGCACTTACCCTCTGAAGACATTAGAAAAGAGAAAATGAAGGTGATATAATTATTCATCTGGAAATTCCATGAGAATGAACTAGAAAATAGTTATGCAGCCAGGGACTTGAGGAAGGTGGTAGGTTTCATAAATGAATAAGCAAAAATTAATGACTTTAACCATAAATCAGCATAAAAAAAATCACCTTCTCACTAAAAAATAACTGACCAGCAAAATAAATTCTATATGTATCTTAAAAGCATAGGCAAGGACTTCCCTGGTGGTTCAGGGGTTAAGAATCTGCCTTCCAGTGCTGGGGACACAGGTTTGATCCCTGGTCTGGGAAGATTCCACATGCTGAGGGGCAACTAAGCCTGTGAGCTACAACTCAAGAGTAGCCCCTGCTCACCGCAACTACAGAAAGCCTGAGCACAGCAACAAAGACCAGCGCAGCCAATAAATAAAGAAATAAGTTAATTGATTAAGATTTTCTTAATGAATAAGCAAATGTGTAATGTAATGGTGGTAGAATGGCAACCACTTTTGGAGAACAGTTTGGCAGTTTCCTGAAAAGTTAAACTTGCACCTCTCCTACAGCCCAACCACTCCACTCCTAGGTGTTCATCCAAGAGAACTGAAAGTATATGTCCACACAAAGGGCGGTACAGGAGTCTTCACTGATAGATGAGTGTCCATGAGTTCGTGGTATATCCATGCAAGGGAAATACTACTCACCAACAAAAAGAAATAGAGTATCGAAATATGCAGTACACGGATAAATCTCAAAATAAATGTACCAAGAGGGAGAAGCCAGACCGAGAAAAAAGAGTACATCCTTTTATGTTTCCATTTATATAAAATTCTAGAAGTGCAAATAAATCTATCATGACCCAAAGCAGATCATTGGTTGTCTGGAGACAGGGATGGGTGGAGTGTGGGCCTGGGGAATGGGTTGCATAAGGGAGGTGGGAAACTTGGGGATGAGGGATTGATGAATACATTCAGTCTCTTGATGGGGCTTGTGTCACAGGTGTGTGATATCTATCAGACCTCATCAGCTTATGCATTTTACATGTACAGTTTATTGTTCATCAATTATACATCAAAGCTGTAATACAAATGAATATAAAATAAATAAATATAGGCTAGACATGAGGGAAAACTTTCTGATAACGGGGGCTTGATTTAAGTTCTAAAATGTGATACATGGGAGCTTCCCTCATGGTCTAGTGGTTAAGACTCCAAGCTTTTACTGCTGAGGGCCCAGTTTCAATCCCTGGTTGGGGAACTAAAGTCCCACAAGCCAAGTGGCCCCCAAAAGACATAAAATGTAATGTATGGAAAGATATCTTCTAAATGGTTTAAAAGTTGATCCATTTTAATCTATAAACTCCCATGGAATGCACTATCTAATAAGTAGTAGATATTATTAATTCTAAAAGCATAAGGAGATATATAGCAATGGAGAAGGACTTTTAAAACAGTACTAAAATAATGTTAAAAAAAAAACACAGAAATGGTGACTATGTAAAAATGAAATACTCAAACACATAGTTAAAAGACAAGGAACACGCTGGGAAGAATATTTCCGGCTATATCAATGGGATACTCTGAGTTGCAGGTAACAGTAGACCTTTACAGAAAGCCCAGTGTGGCTTCAGTAATAAGGAAATTTGCAACCCAGTATAACTGGAAATGCAAAGTTAGAACAAGTTCCAGGTGGTGAGATCAGTGACTCAGTTCCTGTCACCAAGGATCCAGAACCTTCCCTCTCTTTTCTCTGCCACCATAAGAAGCACGGGTATTCTAGGGTTCCCTCTGGGTTGCCGCATGGTTGCTTGTAGTAAAGGCCACATGTCTCCTTGCTGATGTGCAGCTGAAGCTACAGAATGTAAATCCAGCCTGAGGGAGAATTCCTTCCTCGTCTGATTGAGACAGTCAGTGGGCCCTGGCCTCACTCCTGGACCAACAGTGTGCACGTGCTTGGTTCTGTGGCTTAGTGAGCAGGATCCCCTGGAAATAGGGGTGGGAAAGATACTTGATGGAGTCAAGGTTCTGTTAGGAAGAGGGGAGTAGAGCTTGGGTGGGGAGCCAGCTGTGTCTTCTATTTGAGCATGTACAGGGATGTTAGATTTCACATAGACCGTGTAATCGAGTCCTTGACAGAAATCCCCAGAACAGCAGTTTTTCCATCCGAGTAAATGATAGGTGTTCAAAGTGGACTTTCAAAGAGACTTGGGGCCTGTTTTATTAACGCTGGTTTCTGTTCTTAACAGAGACTCCGGGGACGTTGCAGCTCTCAGAGGGTAAGTTCAGCATACAGGCTTCCTTCTGTTCTGTATAATCTAACTTTGTCCCTGGCCATTTGGTCACATATGTGGTTGGTCTTTTCCTCCCGTGATTCAGGTCCCGGAAATTTAACATTCTGGGCACAAACACGAAAGTGATGAACATGGAAGAGTCTAACAATGGCAGCCTCTCAGCGGAGTTCAAGCACTTGGTACGTGGGAGAAGCCTTGGCTCCCTTTCTTCAGGGCCTCTGGCAGGGGGAGGGGCTTAGGGAGAGCCTTACCTAACGGAGGATGCTCTTTGCTTTTCTTACAGACCCTGCGAGAGCAGAGATGCGGTAATGGAGGCCGAGCCAATTGTGACGTAAGTTTTGTTGGAGATGATAGCTGAGCGGGAGAGAACTCCATAGGAACTTCCCTGGTGGTTAAGACTGCACGCTTCCAATGCAGGGGGTGTGGGTTTGATCCCTGGTCAGGAAACTAAGATCTCACATGCCTTGCAGCCGAAACATTGAAACTTTTTATAAAAAGAAAAGAAGAGCCTCTTTACTGCCCAGAAGTAGACACACCTACCTGCTATTTCAGCTGCAGTCACTGCCAGCCAACCCATGAGTAGTCACACATGCCTTGGAGTTCTGGCTCAGTGCATTTCCTTGATTGTCCGGAGAGTTAGCTCATCTTTAAGGAGCGTAAAATCCCTTGCCCACACCCATTTGGTGGAAAAGGAGCCTTCCACCTTGCCTGGGACTTTCCAAATTCCCCTTCCAACTTCTGTGCACTGACTTGGCTTGTCTCAGCTATTGGTGATCTGATCTGGTCGCTGAGGTGGGATGGCTTTCAACACATCCAAGTTAAACATTTTACCAGAAGAGAAACAGCAAACTCTCTTGTTCTTTACCCTCCTGTTTCTTCTCTGTCTCCCTTTGACTCAGATTCTTGGATTCTTAGTGTTAAGAATAAACTTAAGGGAATTCCTTGGTGATTCAGTGGTTTAAGACTTGGGGCCTTCACTGCCATGGGCCTGGGTTCAGTTCTTGGTTGGGAAACGAAGATTCCACAAACTATATGGCCCCCCAAAAAAGAATAAACTTTAAAAAAGAGAAAGTAAATGTGACCAAGCACTGGTTTTAAATCTTTTTTTTATAAAATTGTGACACCTTATTCTTTTTGTTTGTCTCTGGAGCCATTCTTACCCTCTTCTCTAGAATGTAGCAGGCCTTCAAAAAAAAAAAACTAAAAAATAAATAAATAAATTAATTAAAAATAAAATAAAAAAAACAAACTGAATCCATAAGACTTGGCAGCAGTTAAAGTGTGAGGTTGTGGCATATTTATTGAGAAAAAAAATGCAAAGCAATTTGAGTAGTATACTAGTATAATTGTTTAAAAATTCACTGTTTTTTGGCCATTCATGTCTGCATTACAAAATTCTAGAAGAATCTCTACCAAACAGTGTTTATATATTTGTGCTGCTGTTCTCACCCAAAGCTACTCTATACTATCTCTGCATTTAAAATTGAATGTGTATTTCTTTTGTAATGAGAGAAAGAACATTTTAAAATATGAATTGGAATTTCTAATAATTCATTGACAATTCTTGTTCAAAATAGTCACTATGTTGCCGGTGTATCAATTGTTACTATCACTTTGAAAAACAATTGAGCATTATGAAAATGAACATACCCTGTATACCAGCAGTGCCACTCTCAGGATTTAACAGTAGAGAAATCTTTGCTCATAGTTGCCAGGAGACTGGTGCCAGGAGACATGCGTTTCATGTCCCAACAGCCTAATTGTAAGCCCTAAATTCAACCCATATGTCAACAGCACTAGGGTGGATAAATGATCTGTGGTACAGTCAGGTGATGGAACACTATACAGCTATGAAAATGGATAAGTTGCAGGTGTACACAATTACATAGGTGTGAAAAGCAAGTCACAAAAGAATACACAGGGTATAATTCCATATGTATGAGATTCACAACCCCCCCCCCAAATTAAACAACACATACATTGTTTAGAGACATAAATGCAGGCAAACCATAAAGAAGGGCTAGGGAATGACAAACTCAAAAGACAAAATAGCAGGCACTTCTGAGGTAGGAGGCTCAGGGATGGATGGAGTTGGGAAGGGCACCGAGAGAACCTCCGTGGTGATGGTCTCTGCCTTGACCTGGGGGGTGGGTACGCAGGTGTTCACTCTTTTGTCATTATGCTATTCCCATTTTATCCATGACCAGTTGGATCTCCATAGTATCATAATAAAGCCAATAAGAGACGAAGTTGTAGATGAGAGCACTGGAGAGTCGTAGAGTTGGAAAGACCATGTGCTCCAGTTGTATCTATGGCCACCGGGTGGATCGCGCTTCAGGATGGTGTAGTGATGGCTGTCAGGACTCAGTGCTGTCCTCTCTGAGGAAGAGCATCCTTCTCATTCTTGCAGGCCTCCCTGATTGTGACCGAGGAGCTGCACCTGATCACCTTTGAGACTGAGGTGTATCACCAAGGCCTCAAGATCGACCTGGAGGTGAGTTCTGCACAGAACTGGGTAGAACTTCCTGCAGGATGATTCAGGATGAGGCTTCTTCTAGCCAGGGTTTTCACTCCAGAAGGTGGAATGATGACTCTTTACTCAGCACTGTGTTTATATTTGCTGCTTTTTCTCCAAAAATTCCTTAGTATCTTGCCTGAGTGCTTAGAAGATACATGTCTACTCAAGTTCCAGCAAACCTGATGTAAAAGGAATTGATTATAGCCAACTTTATACAGTATGGGCAAAACAATCTTTCAAACAATCATGGCACTTACCTGCTCTTTCCCAAACTTTCTTCATCTTTAAATTAAAGATATACCTGAAAAAGCAAGAACCCTAGCCTTTGATTCCTGGGACCTCTCTATTAAATGGGCAGATACAGCTTCAGTACAGCAATGCGGGAGACTTGGGTTCGACTCCTCTGGGTTGGGAAGATCCCCTGAAGAAGGGAAAGGCTACCAACTCCAGTATCCTGGCCTAGAGAACTCCATGGACTGTATAGGCCATGGGGCCACAGAGCTGGACACTACCGAGTGACTTGCACTCTTTTCACAGCTTCAATTCGTGAATGCCTTCCAAGTTTTATAAATGGGGAGTCTGTGTACTGTGAGTCCACTGTGAGGAGTCAGCTTTGTAAATTCCTGGTGATACTCAGACAGCCCCTGAGTTCAGCCTACTCTCCACGCTGGGTGTCGAGCTGACCGGGCCCCACAGCTTCCTGAGGGCTGGCAGCAAGTGTACTCCACGACCTCTCCTTTTATTCCGAACCCTGCGAGATGCGGGTGAAGAGGTTTCTGGAGCCTCGAGGGCCCTCTGCCTCCCCAGCTCATTGCTCGCTCCCTCCACAGACGCACTCATTGCCAGTGGTGGTGATTTCCAACATCTGTCAGATGCCCAACGCCTGGGCGTCCATCCTATGGTACAACATGCTGACCAACAACCCCAAGGTGAGTCGGGGGCCCGGGTTCTCCGGAGGCTCCTTGGTGCCTCGGGGCTGCCGCCCAGCAGGCGCCACGTCTCATCTAAAGGAGCGAATGTGTCGGTTCCAATAGAACGTGAACTTCTTCACCAAACCCCCGATCGGAACGTGGGACCAAGTGGCCGAGGTGCTGAGCTGGCAGTTCTCCTCCACCACCAAGCGCGGGCTGAGCATCGAGCAGTTGACGACGCTGGCGGAGAAACTCTTAGGTCAGCCCTTGACCTCTTCTCCCTTTGCTCTCCTTGCAAAAGGAATCTGGCCCGTGGGGCTGTCCATTGAGGAGAGTTGACTGAGCAAGGCGCTGGGCAGAATACGTGTGCTCCAGCAGGCCCTGGAGTCAGGACGCAGAGGAGATTTGCGCCTGGTGATCACTTTTGTGAGACGGGAGGCAGGTTTCTTTTCTGTTGGTGGCTGCCTCCCTGGGTACTTTGTCCAGCCTTAGGAAGGTATTTTAAATGTATGTTAGAGCTAAAGGCTTGGCATCCCTATCTGTTTCTTCAAGAAAATGTAGCTTGTTTTTAATTTTTTTTCCTGGAAGAAAAAAGTCTTAGAATGCTTTACGTGCCATCTATGCTTTGCCCTGCGCTGCTACTAAACATGGGCTCCCCAGGTGCCTCAGTAGTAAAGAATCCACCTGCCAATGCAGGAGACTTGGATTTGACCCTTGGGTCAGGAAGATTCCCTGGAGGAGGAAATGATAACCCATTCCAGTATTCTTGCCTGGGTAATCCTATGGAGAGGAACCTGGTAGGGCTGCAGTCAGACATGACTGAGCGACGGAACATGCATGACTAAACGTGACCCTGTAACTCAAGCTGTCAGCTTCTTAGTGTGTTCTGCTGATCCCAGACTGCCACACGAGGCTAGAAAGGGCAGCAGGGACTTCATACATCACCCACCACCTCTGCTGAACAACAACTTAGGGGGCATCAAACGATGGGCTTGGGTGTGTGGGGAGGGGTGCACATGTATGCACGCAACAGTGGCAACATTCAAATACATGAAAAACAAGTTTCAGGGCATGTCGTGGGACAGGTATGTGTGTGTGTGTTCTGTTTGAAGAAAGATCTAGATTTAAAACTGCAAATCATATGACTTTTTTTTTTCTTTCAGGACCTGGTGTGAACTATTCAGGGTGTCAGATCACATGGGCTAAATTTTGCAAAGTAAGCCACCATGTGAACTCCATCCATGAGGCTGCCTCATAGGAGGAGGAGGGGGCAGGGACACTTAGCTGTGGGGATGTCGTGGAGGGCAGTGGACTCTTGGTCTGCCGGCCAAGAGGACTTGCCTGAGGGTAGATGGGCTTGAGGATTTTGGTGGCACCTCACCCCCTTAAAGGAAGAGCCCAGGGAGGTGGGGAACCGAGCTTTCCCATTACTCTTTTCTCCAGGAAAACATGGCTGGCAAGGGCTTCTCCTTCTGGGTCTGGCTGGACAACATCATTGACCTGGTGAAAAAGTACATCCTGGCCCTTTGGAATGAAGGGTAGGTTGGAACTCTTGTGTCTGACAGAACGCACAGGGGTGACAGTCCCCTACTCTCCCAGCAGGCTGGCTGCAACACAGAGGTCCCTCAGCCCCAACCTTGCTGTGGCTCCTCTCTGTCTCCAGGTATATAATGGGCTTCATCAGCAAGGAGAGGGAACGGGCCATCTTGAGCACTAAGCCCCCAGGCACTNGTCTGTTTCATTGGCTAGATCTAGAGTGATTTGGCCTGGAGAACACCTTCTTTCTGGCTCCCTGCTTTTCACGATGAGTTTGCTTGCTGTTTTCTGCATGGCCTTACCTTCCTTCAGTGTGCCTAGGGCAGAAGATGGGGGTCATCACCGGTAAAGTTATATCCCACGTGGGTGCCATCACAAGGGATTTTTACAGAATTGTCAAGACAGTTAAGGGGATCCAGGGTAGGTAAAGTGCCCAGTACATAGAAAGCACTTTAAAAAATGGAAACGCCCTTCCCCATTCCCTAGAAGGGAGAGAGAGGCTGGCTTCTACATGGTGTGTGCACTCAGCAAATGTTAAACCCTGCAGGTGGGCTCACGGTACAATGGAACAAGCACCCACATCAGCATCAGACAGCCTGGCTTCCAACCTGCCCATTTATTACCTGGGCGAGCCTCGCTGAGCCTTCCTAATGTATGAAGTGGAGATGATGTTGTTTGACCTGTAAGTACCCTGGTGGCTCAAGATGTTAAAGAATCCACCTGCAATGCAGGAGACCTGGGTTCAGTCCCTGGGTTGGGAAGATCCCCTGGAGANTCTGCAGTGATTTTGAAGCCCCCCAAAATAAAGTTTGACACTGTTTCCACTGTTGCCCCATCTATTTGCCATGAAGTGATGGGACCAGATGCCATGATCTTAGTTTTCTGAATGTTGAGCTTTAAGCCAACTTTTTCACTCTCCTCTTTTACGTTCATCAAGAGGCTTTCATCATGGGGCTAATATTTGCCTAGAAATTGGTAATTTTTTTTGAAATTTGCAATTTAAATTGTATTCTTCATCTCCTTTCTTACCCACTCTGTTCATATATCTTATAAAAGTAATTATTCAAGTATGTTACTTGTGGCCCAGCTGAATAGCTTCTCCTGAAGCCAGCTGGACGTTTCCACAGTGCCAGACGACTGGGCAGAATATTCAGGGTCTCGAACACTAGGTTGGCATAAGCCTTTCCCCCTCAAGGGAGAATCAATCAGATCGTCTTCTCTAAGATCACCTGAGTCTTCTCTTCCCGTATCCCATGACAGGCAAGACCCAGATCCAGTCGGTGGAACCTTACACCAAGCAGCAGCTGAACAACATGTCATTTGCTGAAATCATCATGGGCTATAAGATCATGGATGCCACCAATATCCTGGTGTCTCCGCTGGTCTATCTCTACCCCGACATTCCAAAGGAGGAGGCGTTCGGAAAGTACTGTCGGCCGGAGAGCCAGGAGCATCCCGAAGCTGACCCAGGTAGTTGTTGATTTTCCACAACAGCCGCTTGGTTCTGGGGAGAAGTGGGAAATAGTAGGATCCTTGGGCGACAGGTAAGGTAAATGCCTGAAGAACCTGGTGATCTTTTTTTTTTTCCTTTCTTTCTTTTTAAGGAATTTTCTTCTTATAACTTTTATTTGTTTATTTTGTTTTTGGCTGTGCTTGGATCTTCATTGCTGTATGGGCTTGTCTGTAGTTGGGGCAAGCGGGGGCTACTCTCTACGTCCAGCGCGTGGGCTTCTCATTGCGGTGGCTTCTCTTGTTGCAGAGCACAGGCTCTAGGCACACAGGCTTCAGTAGTTGCGGCAGGTGGGCTCAGTAGTGGCAGTTCCCAGGCTCTAGAGCCACAGGCTCAATGGTTGTGGCACACGGGCTTAGTTACTCTGAGGCATATGGAGTCTTCCTGGACCAGGGATCAAACCTGTGTCTCCTGCGTTGGCAGGCAGATTCTTTACCGCTGAGCTACCAGGAAAGCCTAGTCTGGTGATCTTTATTCCTCTTTCTGGGAAAGAACTTTATAGTGAGTGCCTTTAGGGGCAGCTGATGGGGTTAGAGAGAGGAGAGGAATCAGTCACCAGGCTCTGCCCCCCTGGAGGCACCAGCCTAAAGGGGAAAACAGCTCACACATACCCAGACATACCGAAGACACTATGAAGAGAAACCGAGGGCGGAATTCTCTAGAAACAGGATGCCCAGCCAGCACAGCACTTCTTGCAAAGCATAGGCTGGAAGCTTTGCGACTCAGACTTCAGTCTAGAGTGCTTCCTTTCCCCATCACTGAACAATGTAAGCAGCCCAAGTGGGATGAAGAAAGGCTTTCTGGAGGAAATGAGTGTTAGCCACGCTGGAACATGGTTTAAGAGAGATTCTCCGGAGAGTGGAGATTGAAGGGGAAGACGGTAACTGGTGGGAGGGGCCTAGGCTTGGTGCTTTGAATGTGCAGCTACTGAAACTCAGATGTTTTTTTAGTGTACTCGAGCCCAGGTGCTTATGTAAGTTACACATACATTTTTTCATGCTAGACCCTCGCTCTCTGGTGCCATCACCAGCATGGAGGCTGGAGCCTTCTAGCCTGTTCCCATGGATGTTTGGGCTCAGACTCATGGTTATCTGGCCAGATCCTGAGGAGGAGACTGTAATTTGCCGTCCTTTGTTTTTATTGAACTTTTCTTAATCATAGGGCCAGCAAGGGTTTAAAGTGATTCTTTGAGTTAGCCTCTCTACCCTAACAGCTTTGGAAAAAACCTGTGTTTTGAACAAATAGTTCCCCCACACAAACCCACCAGCTGCCTTCAATCTTTTCACAGTAATTCCCTGTGAGGGATTTCTGGGGGCAAGCAGATCGAGACTTGGAAGAGGGAGTTGGGGCTCACTGGCAACTGACATTCCTTTCTCCTTTGTTCTGGGTTGAGTCTTGGTCACACTCTAGGCGAGCATAACTCTCATTTCCTGTCTGCTACTTATCTCTCCTTCCACGTTGTGCTTCGGTTGGGAGATCTGTTTATCAGCCCCCGTCACACTGCCCTGTTCCTTCTGCGGAAGGCAATTAGGGCCAAGTGCTGGGCCCTCGACTCATGTCGCCTTCAAGGTCCAAGTTCCTGGGGTGAGGCTGCACCCTCTCTCACGGCTCCTGTGTGAGCAGGAGGCCAGACCTTTTCCTGCCTGGGGACTCAGTGTTTCCTCAGGGGCAAGACGCCAGTCGTGAGATAGAACTAATTACTCAAAGAGCTTTGTCTGTCTCCTGGGGCAGCAGGAGCCTGGTGGTGGCGTCAGGGGGTGTGGGGGAGGCCAGTGGGCGACTTGTGGGTTCAAGGTGACCGTTTCCTGTTCCCATCCTGAAGGTTTTATTGTCTCTAGGAGATGGCTTATCTTCCCAGGACTCTTCCCTCCTCCTTTCTTGGAAGCTCACATTATTTCCTCATGGCTTGAGGGAAAGATTCCTGTGTAGAAATGACTGATCTCTTATCTTACAAATTAGATGAAGTACATTTACAACCTTGCACAGAGCCATAAATCACCTTTTCATCTTCATTCTCCTTTGCTTCTACTGTGGCATCTCAGCGCTGTTTTTCTCGGCAACACGGATCACTTGGGAGAATTAAAAACCTTTTGTGTCTGGGAGTCAGCTGGAGTCAGCTCCTCTCAAGCCTGGGCCCAAATGGATTTATAAGATAGCAGAACCCTGCCTTAGTAGTGTTCTTTGGATTCTGTACTGAGTTAATCTAGTTCTTGGCCCCAAATAAACTCTGATGGCAGTGCCCTTTCTCAGATAGTCATCATTCTTTCTGATCCCTCAGTTTCTCTGTAAGCCCCAAGCTTTCCAGCTGTTCTTTTCCTGGCCCACCCCACCCTTCCTAAGCAATCTGTTCACCTGAATCCCCCAAATTCCATGCCAGTGTCTCTGGGGCCCCTTGACATCTTGGTATAAGCATTTAGCAGTTAAAATTCTTAAATGTTCATGTTTCTAACTATAGAAGAAGAGTCACAAATGACAAAGATGTGCCCCTTCATCCTCCTCCTCCCTCTGATTTTATTATTATCTTGTAAATATAGTTGATTTAAAAAATTTTTTTAAATTAACTTTTGGGGGCTACCCTACACTGTATATGGGATTTTAGTTGCCCGATTAGGGATGGAACCCAAACTCGCTGCACTGGAAGCGTGTTTTGAAGATGTAACAAGGCCCCAGCCTCCTATCTCCCAGTCCAAAGCCAGTTGTACTACACCGGAGACATTATCTAATGGGGGTTACTAATATCCTCACTGAAAGATGTAACAGGCAGATCTGTGCTAATGGGAACAGAAGATGTCACTCTCAGCTTTGGAACTGCATTAGCCACTTCTCTGTTTTCATAAAGACCCCGTGACTTTGGTGTTTGAGCAGGACGAGGTGCCTGACTGGGTAGGCTCAGTCCTGCCTGCGGGGAACTCATCTAGGAGATACAAACAGGCCAGGTTACAATCCTCAGTCCACGTACAAGTGGTGAAACTCTTCACCCTCATCTAGGGGAAGAATGAACAGCAGACTGGCACTCGTCTAAGATCAAGGGAGTCTGCTGAAAAGCTTTAGGGAAAGAACTGAGCTTCCAGCTGGAAGTGCTGAAACATCAGAGTCTATAGTGAAGGGGACGGCCGCCCAGTGGGAGATGGAGGTTCCTTCAGACCGTCTCTGCTCAGGGATCGAGTGAGCTTCACATTGGCCCTGGGGAGGCAGCCGCCTCCCCCTGTCCAGGACCCAGAGTTACAGTCACTAAGGCGGAGTTTTCTTCTCCCCAGGTGCTGCCCCATACCTGAAGACCAAGTTCATCTGTGTGACACCGTAAGTGGCTTCCCTCCCCGATTTTGCCTCCATCTCTAATGTCCTCAGTTATCCCTGGGGACGGACACTGGGTGAGAGACCTCTCGTGAAGCAGGGTTGGAGCCCTCTGAGGATGTTCGGTACTCATTTAAACTCACAGTGACCTCGTGTGTTTAAAAAGCTTGAGCTTTTATTTTTTTTTCTGTTGGAGACCAGAGTTTGATGGCTTGTGTGTGTGTGTTTTGTTCTTTTTTTTTTTCCTCCATTGTGTCTTGTCAACCCGACCCTTCCCCTTCCTGCTGCTCCCCCTTTCCTACAGAACGACCTGCAGCAATACCATTGACCTGCCGATGTCCCCCCGCACTTTAGATTCATTGATGCAGTTTGGAAATAATGGTGAAGCTGCTGAACCCTCAGCAGGAGGGCAGTTTGGTGAGTATCCGGTTGCTGGACTGTCCCCCTGAGCTGATGCTCCCGTGTACAGAACCACCCGAGGGGCACCCAGATGGGCAGAAGGAGTTCTCGAGCAGCACTTTCCTATAGAAATGCACTCCCCATGCCAGTGTAAATTTTCTAGGAGCCAGGTTAAAAAGCAGTGAGAAGGAACAGGTGAGGTTAATTTTACAAATGTATTTTCTTTAGCCCAACAAATCCAAAATAGTAGCATTTATGTGTATTAGAAAAATAGGAATGTACGACATCCCTGGTGGTCCAGGGGTTAGGACTTTGAACTTCCAGTGCAGGGAGCCTGGGTTCGACCCCTGGTCAGGGAACTAAGATCCCTCAAGCCAGTTGGCTCCCATAATATTAAAAAAAACAAACTATGTATATTATGATTAAAACATTAAAAGTATACAGATACAACTACTGTATGACCCAGAAATCCCCCTGCTGGACACATACCCTGCTGCCGCTGTTGTTGCTAAGTCACTTTAGTTGTGTCTGACTCTGTACAACCCCATAGATGGCAGCCCACCAGGCTCCGCCGTCCCTGAGATTCTCCAGGCAAGAACACTGGAGNACTGTATGACCCAGAAATCCCCCTGCTGGACACATACCCTGCTGCCGCTGTTGTTGCTAAGTCACTTTAGTTGTGTCTGACTCTGTACAACCCCATAGATGGCAGCCCACCAGGCTCCGCCGTCCCTGAGATTCTCCAGGCAAGAACACTGGAGTGGGTTGCCATTGCCTTCTTGCATATACCCTGAGAAAACCATAATTTAAAAAGACACATGTACCCCAGTGTTTGTAGCAGCACTATTTACAATAGCCAGGACATGGAAGCAACCTAGATATCCATAAGCATTTGGATAGATAAAGAAGTTGTGGTATGTACCAGGTACCTACATATATATGTGTATGCAGTGGACTCACCCATAAAAAAGAATGCATCTGAGTCCATTCTAGTGAGGTAGATAAATTTAGAGCCTGTTGTACAGAGTGAAGAAAGTCAGAGAAAAACAAATTTTGTATATTAACATGAATATAATTTCATATACATGGAATCTAGAAAAACAGTACTACTGAACCTATTTGCAGGGCAGACATACAGAACAGACTTTGGACACAGCAGGGGAAGGGGAGAGTGGGACGAACTGAGAGAGTGGCATTGCCAGACATCCTTTACCACATGTAAAGTAGATAGCAAGGGGGCAGCTGCTGTGTGGGCACAGGGACTGAGTCTGGAGCTCTACGACAGCCTAGAGGGGCGGGTGCCCTTTCAGAAGCCAAGACCCCGTAGGAAGGAGTAGAGAATGTGGATTCTCTACTCCTTCCTGATGACCGAGGTGCAGGGGCAGGAGACTGGACGGCAGTGGTGGTCTGAGCCCCATGCCCCAGAAAGCTAGGGCTATGTACCCTGCCTGCTGTGGGGCCCAGGCAATTGAACCGGCTCTCCTCGTGTGTGTCCCCCTCTGCCAGAGTCCCTCACGTTCGACATGGAGCTGACCTCGGAGTGCGCTACCTCCCCCATGTGAGGAGCCGAGGACGGAGGCTGCAGAGAGATGACGGATGCGCCAACCCATGTCCCACCAGCCCTTACACAGCCCAAGCCCAGATCAACTCAGCTCCCAGCTTTGCGGTTCCAGATTTTTTTTTGTTTTTTTCATCTCTCACTTTAGCTATCTCTGAGCAATCTGGGCACTTTTTAAAGATAGAGAAATGAATGAATGTGGGTGATATCCTTTTATCTACATGCAAATAAGAATACGCACTCCTTGACTGTGATCAGGGGATGTGGAAGGGGCCGTGAGAGGGAGAAAGAGGAAACATCTTTTTTTGTCTTCCTCCCCCGCCCCCTGGCCCCCTTTCTCAGCAGCTTGTTGTCGTTCTGAGTCAAGTGCCTCCTGGTGCCAGCTGAAGCTGATGCCACGGGCTGCCTCTCGCTGCATCCTCCCGGCACCACACTTTCAACCTTGCTAACGTCCAGATAGATACTAGGACTTTCAAAGCCCCTAAGTTTCTTTTTAATCTTAAGTAATTTTTTTTAAGGGCAAAAGACACTGACTGTATTGGTATAGCTTCCTCTGTATTTAAGAAAGTTAATTTCCTCCTTGGTGCTTCAGGTATTCAGCTTTCTTCAGGCCGATAATTTATATAATCCCTGACATGAATTTTAGATCCAACCCTTAAAAGATATCTTCTGAAGATGCCTTTGGTTTGAAATAGGAAGGTTGAAGGAGACCCTAAATATTTTAGACTTTTTTTTTTTTAATAAAGTTTTTATTTCCCCCTTTAGCATGGTGGCCTGTTTGTAGGTAAGGCTGGGCAGAGGGGCACTTACAACCTGATCTCTCTTTCTCCCTGGGCTTCTCCTGTTGCCAAGCGTGGGCGGGTGTCTTAGAAGGGACAGGACAATTCTTCCTTTTCCCATCGACCTGAGCCCCTCTGCTGGGTGGCTCCTTCCAGTGTCTAAAGGTCCCTTAGCCTGTTTGCTTTACGCACCTGGTCTTGGGACCTTTTCGGATAAGAGGGAGACACTTACAGGTTGAACGTGAGTCAGACTACAGACCCCCAGGCAAGGGTCTAGTTGAGCTCAGGGAATACGGTTCTTATCCCAGTTTCTTGGAGATTTCCTGCTGCACCTGTAATCACTTCTTCACTCTGTCAAGCCAGGGGCAAAGGCTTAGTGATAAGCTCGGGGCCCGTCTGTTGTGTGAGGGAATGTACGCTCCCACCTCCCCCAGCACTGGTGACTGCCTCCTCCCCGTAGGGGCCCCGCAGTTAGGCAGAGCGACTGCATGTACTGTGCATCCGGAACACAGGTAGCGTGTGGGATGGTCTCTATACGCGGCCTCTCAGACCAAGAAGCACCGCTAGATTGGGTCGGCTACAGCCACCTTGTCTCAGTTGACCAGAGTTTCTAGGGATGCTATGCGTTACACCCAAATTCGCCAATTTTTGAAGGGGATAAGACCTTCTCTCCAAGACAAACAGGGGTTGACAGGTAATGCAGAGAGATTCCCCTCCAACTCTCTAGATGGAAATAAGCTTAACATGAGGGACCTGGGACAAGAATCCTGGCTTTGCTGGAGCAGAAATCGTAAAATCCGTGGCTCTTAGGTCGTGTATCTGGTTTTAACCTTGATATTAGCAAAAGCCCTGAGAGGAGCTGAGACCCTCCCTTAAAGAACCCCATCCTCCAGGACCTGCCTGCATTCTCTCTGCCGGCCCCCTGTCCAGCCAAGGGATTTCCAAGGATGCCTAACCTACCCACAGGGTGGTTTGTGAGATGCTCTCCTGGCCACTGCATTCAAATTCCAATGTATACTTACTTAATAGTGTAAAAATTTATATTATTATGTTGTGGGGTTTTTTGTTTTTTGTTTTTTTTGTATATTGCTGTATCTACTTTAACTTTCAGAAATAAAAGTTATATAGCAACCCTCCCATAGCATGGCAGTTCTGTGTCTGGCTAGGGGCTGAGTGGGGAGGGGAGCCCCTCTTCCCCTGCTTCATTCAGTTCTGAGAGGCCTTATAGGCTGAGCCTGGGTCTTGCAAGATGGTGGCTACCCCATTCCTGGGCTGGTGGTCTTAGCTTCTCATGCTGGAGCTGATGGGACCCACCTCTGGAGCACACAGCATCTCCCTCGCACCCCAGCTTACATTAGCTGCCAGCCTCTAGCTCAGGGGTACCTGGAGGAGCCAGGAGTCCTACTCCTGGTGCACAAAGGCTGCAGAGTGAGGCCTCCTGTCTCCCCCTTTCCTACCTCCCTCCTCTCCGCGCCCTCCCTCCCTTCCGGGGCCTTCACAAGCCTTGGTGTCCTGTCTGGGGTCAGATAAGCCACTTCAGGGGGTTGGGGGGCAGACACTCCCACCCCCTAGGCCTCTTCTTCCACAGTTAGTTCCATTATCACCTTCTCTTCAGTTTGCTCCATGGGGACGATCGTCAACACTCAACCGGCCTCGGCTACGGGCCCGGGCCGTGGGCGGTGATAACTCACAGGCAGAGGCGCCCACTGGCCTGGCTCCCCCCCTCCCCGCCGCGGGTGCGGGAGATACGCGCCGCCTCCCCGGGTAGAGATGCGGCTGCAGATTAGATGCGATCCGGGCTCCCGGCTGCCTCCCCTCCCGCCCACCCCCACCAGCCCCGCACCGGGCTCCTGCGCCTCTCCGGGTGGGCTGCGAGCCCCTCTTCCCTTGCTTTAAGTCCCGTAGAAACCTTGTCGTAGGCCCTTGCTCCCCCGCCCCCAGGCCCTGGCGACAGTCCCTGGACTCTCGGTGCCAATGGAACCAAATGGGGAGACCGTCCCAGCCTCAAATCAACCGCTTGAAAAAGCAGTGGCAGTGGAATGGTGCCACCTGCTGGTCTCTGGGAAGGGACCCGGGGAGGAGGGGCCGCGGGAGGCTCCTGCCGCGCTCCCCGCTCTCCATCGTCCATCCAGCGGGGTTGCCGGCCGGGTTGAGAATGGTGGGCCCGGGCCTTCAGCTGCCACCCTCTAGACTGCTTATAGCAGCAGCTGATAAGGGCAGGAGGCGGGGACCAGAGTTCTCCCCTGCTCCCAGTAATTGCTGTCCTTGCTTTCCCCAACACCTCAAGTTCTTTAGTCTTTTGAGAGACACTGCAAGTATTGGGGCGGGGAAGGGGGGTGGAGTGTAGCACCCTTAAAAACCACAGAAAAGGGAGCAGGCCTGTAGCTTTAGGCTACAGGTTACAGCGCCAGCTATGCAGGAGGAAAGGAGCAAGAGGACTCCAGCTGTCCCCATGACCCAGGAGCCTTACCAGCAAATTTACGAAAAAAAATATTTTATTCCAAAACTGTTTACACAAATGTGTAGCCTATGTACAAAGTACAAAAGAATCCTGCTTCTCATCCCCACCTTCCTTGAGAGATGTTTCAACTTGGGACCCCCTTCCAGGACTCCGGCTGTCAGCTGCCCTGGGGCTGCCTGTGGGCAGCAGCTTCAGAGGGAGGGGCCTTCTCAGACCACAGCCAGTTATGCAACTGCAAAGAGGCCCTATTCCAAGTTCCCCCTCCCAACAGAGTGGACTGCCATCAGCTTTTACCCCTCCCTCCTCCAGACCCCACAGGCGCACAGCAAGTCGCTGGTGCTGCCTCTTGCTGCAGATTTTTAACAGGAGAGGGGATCAGCCCTGCAAGCCCTGGACCTCTCTCCCCCTCCCCCAACTTCTTCCATAGTGAGCAAGGTTGGAGACAAAGAGGCAAGGAAAGAAGGCTGGGGCCAGATGGAGGGAATGGGATTGGGGTTGGGGGAATGAAGAGCACGAATGTGGGCAGCAGCATTATAGATGGAAGCCGGAGCCCCCTGGCTGGGGGCCAAGAGGCCAGGGAACTGCAGGCCCCAGGCAAAAGACCCCTTTCTGCAGTGTTTAGGGACAGAACCACAGCCTAGATAAGCTCTCAGTTCACAAAAACTCTGGAGTCCCTATTCATGAGATAAGCTATAAAATATCACTCATCACCTCCCTCCTGAGGGGAAGAATCAAAAGACCAACACTGTACCAGAGCACACAATTGAGAGGCGAAGCTGCTAACTCAGGAATAAAACTTGAGCTTAGAGAAATTACCTGTCTCCTTTCCCTTCGCGAATAATTCCATTCAAACAGCTGCTGAGCAGACAAGGCTCTGGCAGGAATAGGTCTGCCTGCCTGGCGTACCTGTGACCACAGAAGCGGCTTGGTCTCTCCCACACAGACAGACCCAGTGAGCTCTTGGAATGCCTTCATCTGAAGAAGAACAAGGCGGCCGCACACCTAGGACTGCGGAGGCGAAGTGGGCACACCTCGTACACAAACACGCGCGCACGTCTACACGTGTACATGGGCTGACTGCAAAGGCATCAGTATGCACAGAGATACAAACACAAAATCACAATGAACAGGACCCTGCACACCGGGGATTGTTTCCACAGAGGAGTGCAGTGTTCGAACAAACACTCAGGAGAGCGAGCCTCTGGCAGGAGTAAAAAGACCAGTGGGCGGGGGGAGAGAGGAGTCCAGACTGTCCATTGGGCGGCGGAGGAGTTCTTCCACGTGCCGGGCCACATCCATGGTCTCGTCCAGGTCGAATTCTCCATCCTGGTCGAGCACCGGGTCAGGGCTGGGCGGGGGAGAGGGGTATCAGAGGGAGCTGGTCTGCTGCAGAGCCTCAGGCTCCTGGGGGACAGCGCCCAGCCTGATCCCCATTCAGTCTCATGGGAATAGGGTCTGCTCTGGCTAGCTGCCCTCACCACCAAGCTGAATCAGTCACTGGTTTGTTGGAAGACCCCCCGGTTCTAGTCTCATCGCTCACAAGCTCATCGAGTGGTCTCAGGGAATTCATTTCCCCTGCCCCTGCCCTCCTCTGTCAAACGAGGTGGTTGGGTAAAGGAGCTCTGCCCGTGAGATCTCAGGCACCAGACACTGAGCACCTATGAACGCCTGGGCCTTTCAACCATGTTATGCCAATCCCCACAGCCACTGGTAAGGTGGGTATTTACTCCACTTTATAGGGGAAGAAACTGAGCCTCGACCATGTTAGGAAGCTTGTTCAGAGCCACCTGGTAGGCAGGTGGAGTCAGGACTGGAATTCCAGTTTTTTTAACTCCCAAGACTGTAACATCCCATGGCAGCAGGCCACCCTCAGCTGAAAAGAGAATGAATCCCCTTCTCTGGAAACTTCAGAGAGGAGCCACATGTCCTGTTCCCACAGGACTCCTAAGAACCACCAACCACCCAGAGATACTCTGTATCAAGCCCTTACAACAGCCTCACCTGTGTTAAATGCATTACCTGCAGTCTCTTGCTTGAGCCTGACCCCAGTCCCATGTGGTAGGTATTTTTGCCTCCATTTTACAGATAAGGAAACTGAGCATCAGAGAGGCTCAATAATTTTCCCAAGGTCACACAGCTAGTCAGCACCAGAGCAAGGGCCCTGCTACATGCAGTTTCACAACGCTCTATGCTCCTGGTTGGCTGATCTCATCCACCCTGCACCTGGGCATATGCCCAAACCCATGTGGCCTGGGTGGTCTCAGACGGAGAGGAGCTCTGGTGTCCTTGCCCATTAGCCCTCTGGGCACCCAGCCTGAGGCCGGGTGCCCAATTTCCCCCCTCCCCCACCCTCGAGCTGCATGAGAACACAACCTACTTCTGTGGGTACATGTTATAGTGAGGCTGGGGGCACACGGCTGGGNTCTCAGACGGAGAGGAGCTCTGGTGTCCTTGCCCATTAGCCCTCTGGGCACCCAGCCTGAGGCCGGGTGCCCAATTTCCCCCCTCCCCCACCCTCGAGCTGCATGAGAACACAACCTACTTCTGTGGGTACATGTTATAGTGAGGCTGGGGGCACACGGCTGGGGAGGGAGCCTGGTCCATGTAGGTGGCGCTGCTTCCAGCAGAGTCTGCAGAGGCGCTCACAAACCTGTGGGAGGAAGCAGAGCCTCAGCGGGGAGGGACTCCGGGGCACCTTCCTGTCTTTCTCAGGTGTGGAAGGACAACCGGCCCACTGAGCCTAGGGCTCCAAGTGCAGGGGCGGGGCCCTGGGCCTTGTGACCACGCCCAGTTCCCCTCCCCAGGGCTGGGCCAGGTGGGGTGGGGGAGGGAACAGGAGGGGAGGCGGTGAGGGGTGAGGAGAGCCAGGTGGAGGCTCCGGGAGAAGATAAGAGGCCGCAGGAGACCAGAGCTGGACCCGGACACTTACTCAGGGACCACTTGCTTGATCTGCGGCTTCACGTATCCGTCCACTGCTTTAGCTGCCGGAGGGGGCGGAGGGGAGGGTGGGGGGAGTAGTGATGAGAACCAAAGTCATTGGGAGCTCCCAGGGGAGCAGACACCCCCCTATGCAGTCGTTTCCCTCCCCACTCCCCACAATGCCACGGGGCTCATCAGGGGTAAGATTTCCCACAGACTCCCACTAAACACCTGCTGACCAGTGACCGCCCTGACCCCTGGTTTCAGTCTCATCCCATCTCCCGCTTCCTTTGCTGGCTCTTGGCTTCCCCTCTCGCTGTCCCCACCCCTGCCAAGGAAACAGTCCACACCGAGGAACAAACCCAACCAATGGAGTGGGGCCAGGTTGAAGAGAAAAAAACCTGTCCATCTTGCTCCCTACCCTCAACTGTGAGGGCAGGTTTGAGGGTGGAGAGGGGTGAGAGCAGTTGATTAAGATGGGAGCCGTGCATTATCTGTGGGCCTGCGTGATCCTGCTCCTCCCCCTACACTGCAGCCGCCTCCTCCTCCAAGGGCACAGAAGGGAGTCCACTCAGTGTTTTGCTTTGCAGGGAAGAAAGCTAGGTCAGGGTTTCCGCTCTCCAAACTCTCTTCAGTGGTGAGCCCTGAAATCCCCGCGTGCCTTGTGCCATCCTGCGGACCAACACTCACAGGGGAAATGGCCCCTGGGCTCTTCCTGGGGTGTACCCGCTGCTTAGCCCCGGGAGTGTGTTGGGAGGTGTGTTAGGCAGACGCACCAAGCACAGGAGTGTAGTACTTGGAGAAGACCTCATCCTTGGGCCGGTCAGGAAACACGTAGATGAGATAGTTCAGGTCCCCCAACCGGTCGGCCAGGGATCGAATGGAGAAATCCCGCGTGGTGAATGGCTTCAGATTCCACAGGTTACGGTCAGCTGTGAAAAGGCCAAGCTTATTTTCACAACCCATCGCCCTCAGGAGGAGGATCGGAGCTGTAGGGCTGGGGCCCAGGCTTGTAGAGACATCCAGGTAAAAGCCTGCACTGCAACTCCACCCCTGTTCTCGGCACAGGGCAAGGAAGTGACCACGGGCGAGCAGATAGCAAGTCTGGGTCAGGACAAAGAAGGACTCGCTCAGCAGTTCTGGAGGCTGTTGGAGGTAGTGATGTTAGGTTCTCCCAAGAGGAAAACAATAGAAAGGGACTGGGTTTTTGAGCAACACTCCACCCATCCTCCAAGCTCAGTTCCCATCTTTCGCACTGGACTCCTTCTAAGGATACAGGCCTGAAGGAAAATGGGAATGAGGAAATGAGAAACAGAGCCACTGGGGCGGGAGTGTGGGCAATGCAGGGAACTCACGAGAGTCAAACTTCCAGGCAATGGTGATGCCACCAATTTCTGAGTCGCTAAAGCGCAACAAGAAGGTACCGTCGGGCTTGTTGATGAGCAGGTCATGGGCCTGTTGCTTGTTCACAAAACCTAGGATGGCCCTGGGTGCACGGAGCACACAGAGTCACTGCTGGGCCACCAGCCACTGTCCCCTGAGCCCCTGCCCTCCCACCCCCCGTGCCTCACCCATCATTCCAATGGGGCTTGTGATGTTTCTTCAGCACCTCCATGACCCCATCGAACCACTGCCAGAAGGTGTAGTTCCAGCCGGGCAAGTTCTCCTGAGAGTGCCCAGGAAAGCCCGGTTAGGGCTGGTGTCCCTGTCATCATAGGTGGTCCAGGGAATACTTGGTGCCCCCATGTCCTCACCCAGTGCCTATGTGCCAAGCCGCTTCAATTGTGTCTGGCTCTTTGTGACTCTATGGACTGTAGCCCACCAGCCTCCTGTCCGNTGCCCAGGAAAGCCCGGTTAGGGCTGGTGTCCCTGTCATCATAGGTGGTCCAGGGAATACTTGGTGCCCCCATGTCCTCACCCAGTGCCTATGTGCCAAGCCGCTTCAATTGTGTCTGGCTCTTTGTGACTCTATGGACTGTAGCCCACCAGCCTCCTGTCCGTGGGATTTTCCAGGCAAGAATACTGGAGTGGGTTGCCATGCCCTCCTCCAGGGGATCTTCCTAACCCAGGGATTGAACCCACGTCTCTTTTGTCTCCTGCATTGGCAGGCGGGGTCTTTACCACTAGTGCTACCTGGGAAGCCCATCCTCTCAGACACAGGGATCTGGGACAATCCCATGGAGGGGGTCAAAGGTGCAAGGAATTGTCCAAGCTGGATGAGACCTCCAAAGTCACTCCTGCCCAACCCCTTCATTCTACAGATGGGAACAGTGTGATGCAGCGAAGGGAAGGGGCCTGGCAAATGAGTTAACATGTTGAGGACCAGCGCCCGGGGACCCTGACTTCCAGCTCCGGGTTCTTTCCAAAGTCCTGCCTCGGGTCTCATGGCCGTCTGCACTCCTTGGGGTACCAGCCCCCATCTCTCCTGGTTGTAGGGGAGGGGTCTGGGGGTGGAGGGGGGCCACGGACCAGGTGCCTGTCTGTGACGTGGGGGAGGGGTCGAGGTAGTCCCAGGCAGGCAGTGGGCAACGCGTCCCTCACCCGGTTGAACTGGGACCAGGACACGGACATGCCATTGTACTCCTCGAGGTGGCTGCTGCTGCTGTTGAACAGCTTCTGCGCCAGGAACACCAGGTTCTCCTTGGTCAGGCCCCGGTTGCTCTGCACCTCGGCCTTGAACTTCATGTTGAGCGCCTCGCACAGCTGCGGCCACAGGACCTTGTCGGGCACCGCAAATGGCACCCTGCCCTGAGGGGGAGAGAAGAAAAGGGAAAAGATGGAGGGGGTAGGAGATATTTACACACACACACACACACACACAGATACCAAGAGGCAGAGGGGAGTGAGAAAGATCCAGGAAAGGAGACAAAAGCACAATGGAAAGAAAGGGGGGGGGCAGGGGCAGAGGGACGGGTATATAGGGATAGAGACCCAGACCAGGGCCTTGGGAGCAGAGTTTCGGGACCAGATTCCAGCACCAAGCTCACAGACCTAGGAGACCCCAGTCCCGTGATCCGGAGCCCAGACAGAGCTGAGGTTGTGCTGAAGGCAGGGTGCTCACACCAGCTGCCCCCTGACCACTGGTTTGGCCCAAGGGTGGGAGAAGACCACTCAGCCGGAGCCCTGGGGTTGGGGCTGACCCTGGGAACCTCTGAGGGGCTGGGGGCTGAAGTGGGGGTCCCGTGGGGACTCACCGGCTCAGCAAAGGCATTGTCCCATAGCACGGTGGCGGTAGCATTGTGGTCCTGGCTGCCGTGAACGATGACAACCACGGGAAGGGACAGGGTCTACAGGAATCCAGGGAGTGAGGGATGAGGGCCTATGACCCTGGTCTTGCCCTCCACTGGGGGGAGCACCCGACCTCCATTCCTCAAGCCCCTTCCAGCAAAACCAAAGCAGAAATAAACAAAAAACACAGCCCGTTTCTTTTTGGCCATTGCCTCAATCCTGTGGGTGGGTGCCAGATTGCTGTGCTGTGCCCAGTCACTCAGACGTGTCCTACTCTTTGGGACCCCATGAACTCTAGCCCGCCAGGCTCCTCTGTCCATGGTGAGTCTCCAGGTAAGAATACTAGAGTGGGTTAACCCACAGGGGATCTTCCCAACCTAGGGATCGAACCTAGGTCTCCCACACTGCAGGCGGATTCTTTACCATCTGAGCCACCAGGGAAGCCCAGGTGCCAGATTACAATCTAGCGAATAAGTACCAGCAGAGTGAAATTAGGTTTCTGAGAGCATCATGGGGTAACTGGACTGAGTGTATGCAAGGATTCCAGTCTCTGGCTTATCTCAAGTCAGCCGGGTGGCCTGCAGGGCACAGGGGAGCCAGGCCTCACCTTCACCTGGAACACAAGCTCATTGCTGCCAACACTGAATTGAGACTCAAACAGGACCGTGAACTTCTCTTCCGTCACAGACTCTGCGCCTCGCCGGTCAGCTCGCTTGATCCTCTTGAGGGACTGCAGGGCAGGAGATCAGAAGAGGACGAGGAGAACGCAGCAGGTTACGAGGACTCAGGACTCAGCTCTGGGCAGACCTCCCACCTCAGGCTGGGCCCTGTCCTCACCATGTTCCTGAAGTGGGCGCTGAGGGTGCCTGTGGCCTGGTGATACTCCATCACACAGCAGTTGTTCAGGATCTCCCCGCTGCACTCACTGCCAAGCAGAGGGGAGCCTGTCTCCACTGGGCTTGGGCCCGGAGCACTGTCCTGTATGCGCCCTGGGCCCCAGCTTCTCCAGAAGGCCCCACAGCAGCCCGACCCCTCCCCTAAGAGCGTTCCTCTGGGCTCACTTTTCTCATCAACCTGAGAGCATCCGAGCAAAGCCCCAAAGGTGGGGCCAATGTTAAAGTTCCATGGGCGTCAAGATTGACATGGGAGCCTTTGGCAGCTTCTAGCCCACTTGACATAATCATGACCTCAACCTAACAAGATCCCTGCCATCAACCCCTGCCCTGGCCTCACTGGGCTCCTCTCCCCTCTTTCAGAACAAGCAAGCCCACAATATCTTGTCTGTTTGCTGAACACGCAAGCTCAGTGCCGCCTGGGGGCTCCTGTACTTGCCTTCCTGTTACATTTTTTTGTAAGTAATGCATTTTACACTGTTATTTTTTTAAATTTTTAAAAAGTTCTGGCTGTACCCCGAGGCATATAGGACCTTGGTTCCCCAACCGGGGATCTAACCCATACCCCCTGCACTGGAAGGTGGAATCGTAACCAGTGGACCATCAGGCAAGTCCCCCTGTTGCATTCTTGACTTTCTCATTCAGATCTCCACTCAAATAGATCTTCAGAAAGGCCCTCATTGGCCATCCATGTGCTGTTGCAACATCTATCCAGGTGCTTTGATATTGCTTGGCTTTAATTTTCTCTCTAGACTCTATTGACTTTTGATGCTGCCTGATTTTTAAGAGT
Source organism: Neotragus moschatus (assembly GCA_006410615.1). Taxonomy (NCBI): domain Eukaryota; kingdom Metazoa; phylum Chordata; class Mammalia; order Artiodactyla; family Bovidae; genus Neotragus; species Neotragus moschatus. The sequence continues at coordinate 19,301 of SJYA01002429.1, read as the reverse complement.
ATATGACTGTCTTGTTCCCAGCCCAAAGGCAGGCTCTAAGAGAATGAGAACTCTTCGTCATCTTCGTCCTCCTAGCCCCAGAGCACACAGTGTGCCTCAGTACTCAGGACCCAGTCTCTCCCCTCACTCATTCCCACCCTCCTTCATTCATTCCCACGCCCTTCACGGGTGGCCTGGCCTAATCCCAGGACCTCACCCCTGGGTTCTCCATGCACCACGCCCTTTGTCTGCTCCTCCTTCAGACGGGCCCATGTTCTCTCTGCCCGAACGTCTGCCCTTTCCACGCCCATTCATCATCTCCTCCTAGTCATCCTGCAGCCTTGAAACTAGCTGTCATTCTGTCCCACCCCCTCCATGACCCACTTTCATGGTGCCCCAGTCATCTCTCTTGTCACGTGCCAGCAAGTAATCAATTCTCATGTCTGCTGCCTGCTAGCCTGAAGGTTGGGCCATGATGGAGCCAAGTTCAGTGTGGATCACAGCAGTGTGCCAGTGCTCAGCACAGGTCCTGGGACTGGTCCAGGTTTATTTATTTATTTATTCTGTGGGCGAGGAGTACCCCCAGACAGACAGAGTGAACTGGAGAGACATGGGACCACATCGCAAAGGAAGACAAACAGTGGGAGGCCCTGTGTGTCCTCATCATCTGGGACTCCAGCTACAGAGCAGAGGCTGAGCTGGGGGAGGGCAGATGAAGGAGCGGGCAACGTACTTGCGGGTGTTCTCGTTCTTGAGCAGTGACTTGGCCTGCTGCTCGCTGATGATGGTGGNCCCAGAACTAGAGAAGAACTTAGAAACATGGCTCCATTCTGCCTGCAGGGGACTGGGCCGGCAAGGAACAGAGCAGAGCAATCTGGACAGCCACTCGGAGTCCTGCCACCCACAGGGAGACGGTGATAATCCCAACACTGGGACCTGGCTTCCTTATGCAAGTGACCCAGTTAGGTCTCTTCTGGCAAATTGCAGAAGCTTCTGGGAAGGACGCCAGGAGACGTGAGACAATTGTCTGCTCCACTGGAGGGAGCTGAGGCTGCCCTCACACAAACAGATCAGTCAGTCTTCTGTGTTTCTGATGTGTGTACTTGATAAATGAGACTAAACTGACATTGCATGATGGAGACAAACCCAAACCTCACAAGTAGGAAACGGAAAACCCAAGAATAGGATCATCCATTCTGTCAGCCAGTCAATGGCCTTGGGTAGAAATAAGGATGTGAAATCTCCTGTTCCCTAATCTTGGAAAAGGGCTATCCTTTCTTTCACGCCCATCTGGGATGGATTCAGATGTAATGAAGACCTGCTCCAATCATCCCCCCAAGTGTATTCAATGCCTGCTACAACTCAGACAATGCGTTAATCTCAAAATACAGAAAACACCCATAGGGTAGGGTAGGAGGAAAACTTAAATGGTTAAATTAAAACAGCATCTTTAAAAACTTAAACAGTTAAAAGGAAGAACAGAGGGACAAAAACCAAAAAGGGACAAAAGAAAATAAATATTAAAATGTGGACCTCAATAGATGGGTATTTAACATTACATTAAATATTAATAAACTGAACACCTCAATTAAAAGCAGAGATTTTCAGAATAAATACAAAAAGTCTCAACTATGTGCTGTCTACATTTCGAATTTTAAAATGCATGAATAAAAAACTGGAAATAGAACTGCCATATGACCCAGCAATCCCGCTGCTGGGCATACACACTGAGGAAACCAGAATTGAAAGAGGCACATGTACCCCAATCTTCGTCGCAGCACCATTTACAATAGCCAGGACATGGAAGCAACCTAGATGTCCATCGGTAAACAAATGGATAAGAAAGCTGTGGTACATAAACACAATGCAATATTACTCAGCTATTAAAAAGGATGCATTTGAATCAGTTCTAATGAGGTGGATGAAACTGGAGCCGATTATACAGAGCGAAGTAAGTCAGAAAGAAAACCACCAATACAGTATACTAATGAATTTAGAAAGATGGTAATGATGACCCTATATGAGAGACAGCAAAAGAGACACAGATGTATAAAACAGTCTTTTGGACTCTGTGGGAGAAGGCGAGGGTGGGATGACTTGAAAGAATAGCATTGAAACATGTCTATTATCATATGTGAAACAGATCGCCAGTCCAGGTTCAATGCATGAGACAGGGTGCTCAGGGCTGGTGCACTGGGATGACCCTGAGGGATGGGATGGGGAAGGAGGTGGGGGGGGGTTCAGGATGGGGAACACATGTACACCCATGGCTGATTCATGTCAATGTAGGGCAAAAACCATTACAATATTGTAAAGTAATTAGCCTCCAATTAAAATTAATAAATTAATTTAAAAATAAAAAATAAATTAAAAGCATGAATAAAAATACATTGTGTTAATATAGAATAAAAAGGCTGGAGGCGTTATAGTAATATCTGATAGACTCCCGACAAAGAGTGATACCAGAGATCAAGAAAGATATTCCATAATTATTAAGGGGTCAATCAGTCAGAAAGACATACTAATTATAAGTCATTATTAATAACTATAAATATATATGCTTCCCTGGTGGCTCAGACAATAAAGAATCCGCCTGCAATGTGGGAGACCTGGGTTCGATCTGATCTGGTCTAGGATCTGGGAAGATCCCCTGGAGGAGGGCATAGCAACCTACTCCAGTATTCTTGCCTGGAGAATCCCCATGGACAGAGGAGCCTGGAGGACTACAGTCCATGAGGTCACAAAGAATTGGATATGACTGGGAGACTAAAAGTGAAAGCGAGTGAACTCGCTCAGTCGTGTCCGACTCTTTGCGACCCCATGGACTGTAGCCTACCAGGCTGCTCCATCCGTGGGATTCTCCAGGCAAGAATACTGGAGCGGGTTGCCATTTCCTTCTCCAGGGTATCTTCCCGACCCAGGGAATCGACCGAGTGACTAAGCATGGCATAAAGACATATGCATCTAATAATAAAGCTTCAAAAAACATAAAATATTTACATAAGTAATCGGAGAATTACACAATACAGTAGATCTTGATACCTCTCTATTTATAGGAGCAATCAGGCAAAAATAAATCAAAAAAGATATATATCAGTGGTTCTCAAAGTATGAACCAGGGACCCCCAAGGGTTTCCTAAAACCCTTATAGGAGGTCCACAAAACCAGAACTATTTTCATAAAATCATAAGACTTTATTTGCCTCTTTTTTCTTTTATTCACTTATAAGTATACAGCAGAGTTTTCTAGAGGCTGTAAGATACATGATATTACAACAGATTGAAAGCCAGATTCAGCTATCTCCGACTAAGCCTAACATTAAAGAGATTTGTAAAAATGTAAAAAACAATGCCACTCTACTCACTAAATTATGTTTGGAAAATACAGATGTTATTGGTTTCTCAGTTTGTTTTTTTACTTCATTATGTTAACATTATATACTATGTTAAATACATTAACATTATTGAATTTATTATTGCTACCTTTAAATGAAACAACTTCAGAACACACATTCTTTTCAAGACCACAGAATACATTCATCAAGATAGTGCACATGCTGGGGCATAGAACAAGCCTTCACAAATTTAAGAGAGGAGATCGTACCCATAAGTTCTCTGACAACAATAGAACTCAGCCATGAAATGAAATCAATAACGACATGACATCTAGAAAAAACTCAAATATTTGGAAATGAAACAATATACGTCTAAATAGTGTACGGGTGAAATAAACAGAAGAGAAATTAGGAAATATTTCAAATTGAATGATAACGATATACAGCCTATCCAAGATGAGAAGCATTAATGAGAGGGAAATCAATAACTCTGAATATACACATTAGGAAAAAGAAGGGTCTAAAATCAATGACCTAAGGTTCTACCTTAAGAAGTCAGAAAAATAAGAACAAGGAAAAGGTGGCTTCCTGTTCTCACTGAGATGGGGGTGATACAGCTCTGGGGTCAATTTGAAATGGAGGAAGATGAGTCATGTTTCAAGGCTCCTCAAAGGGTACCGTAAGGATACTTAGTGGGGTTAATTCCTTCTGGGTTAATTTTTTTTCCCCACACCCTAATCATGGCAGCTACTAGAAAATTATAGACCTGAGAGACAGCACAGTTTTCCACTGTCACATCCTCCTCCCATCTTTACCTCCTATTAGTGAAGCTCAAGAAGGGGCATTCCGGAGTTCCACCTCTCCCCAGCCTGGTTCAACCAGGGGACTCCCAACCTAGGTTTTCCCTCTGACTGGGGAACACTCTGTCCACATTCATTCATTTGTTCACCGAGGTACAGAATACTGGTTAATAAAATATAGGGATTTTATGAATACCTCTAGTTAATATCCAGTTCTGCAACTTACAAGAAGCCCAGGCCAAATTGCATGTTCTCTTTGAACATCAGTTTTATTATTTGCAAAACAGGAGTAAAGAATACTGGAGTGGGGAGCCATTCCCTTCTCCATGGAATCTTCCTGACACAGGAACCAAACCTGGGTCTCCTGCATTGCAGGCAGATTCTTTACCATCTGAGCCACCAGGGACACCCCACTTAATTCTTAGGGCTAAGAATGGTAAAAGTTGTAAAAGTTGGTATTGAATGGTAAAAGTTGTATTGAATAACACAGTCGTATTGAGTAAAGGTTGTATTGAATAAGGGTTTAGCCTGGAGCCTGGCCCACAGCAGGGGCTCCATCACTGGAGCTGTTACTTGTTCCAAGCTTTGGGTAAGGGTCTGGGGAGACAGACATGGACCTAGCCCCAACCCTGCAGAAGTTCACAAAGTGGTCTCACTCTGGTCCTCCAGACATGCACTGCCCTCCCACACCAGGCTCACCCTGGATCCTCAGGCTCTCCTGATATTGGATGATGAAATACTCTTGAGTCTGCTGCAGCTTCTTCAGCTCATTCTCTGTGTCCTGTGTGACCAGTCGCAGCTCCTCAAATGTCTGGTTGATCTGAAGGTGTTTCTGGGACATGGCATCAACCAGGATCCCAGCAGAAGAATTACCCTGGAGACATATCAGGGAAGGGTGCAGGGAGCAGTGAGCTGGGCAGTGAGGATGGGAGAAAAACCTCAGGCCTTGGGGAGCACCAATACTACAGACCCCAGACACCAAATCTAGAATAAGAAGGACGGGTACTTTGAGTCAGAAGAAGAGTCATTTGCCAAAATAAGGGTGGAGGGGGTAAAGGAGGAGAAACAGGTGACCTGGCAGACTCTGGTAGAAACTTCTGTTGCAGTTCTGACCTCCATCTGAGTACCCCACACAAGGTCCATTTGAGTTCTCTCTGGAGAGACTAGAACCCAACCCATCCCAGGAGTTACCTGAGTTTTCCTACTAAGGATGATGGCCCCTCATTTCAGAGTCATTCACTGATCCCATGTCATGATGCTAGATGCTGGGGACATGATGGGGAACAAAGCCATGTGAACACACGTCATCTGTGTCCTCACTAAGACCTCAGGCCTGAGGGAAGAGTGTGAACCACTCATGGGTGGAGTCCTGAAGACCCCCAAATGAAGGTACCAGGAGGCATCAACGAAGGCTTTGTGGATCCAGCCATCCAGCTAACCTGGTTGGATCTCTTCCTTCAATCAAGTGTTGTTCTTTTTTAAAATTTTACTTATTGATTTATTTTTGGCTGTGCTGGGTCTTTGTTACTGCTCGTGGGCTACTCTCTAGTTGTGGTGCAAGGGCTTCTCATTGCAGTGGCTTCTCTTGCTGCAGAGCACAGCCTCTAGAGCTCAGCAGTCGTGCCCCACGGGCTTAGGTGCGCCATGGCACGTGGAATCTTCCTGTACCAGGAATCAAACCCATGTCCCCGCCATGGGCAGGCAGATTCTTAAGCACTGGACTCCCAGGGCAGTCCTCAACCAAATCTTTAGGGCCTCTCCAGTAAACTGCTCTCAGAATAAAATCCAAACTCCCTTCACAGCCTCCACGGCCCTAGCGGGAGCCTCTGCCTACCCCACCCCCAGCTCCATTGTTGCCCAACCACACTGGCCACTTTCTGTTCCTTGGATATGCAGGGAGTTTCTGCCTCAGGGCCTTTGCATGTTTTGTTCCATTACCCTGGAACATTCTGGCACTAAATCTTCCTGAGGTTGGCACTTCCATTGGCACCTTTTCAGAGTGACCTCTTCTGAAGAGTTACATTAAAATAGGACTGCCCTACTGAACGTGTCATGTTCCTGCATGTTCTTTCTTGTCTGCCTCTCTGCACTAGAAAGTGAGCTCCCTAAGGACCAAGACTTTGTCTCGTTTGGTGCACAACAAAATCCTCAAGGCCCAGAACATCAGAGGTGTCCAAGAACAGCTTGATGACTGGAGGACTATTTTTCCCCCAACCATAACAGCACCTGCCTTGTAGGCAGGTATTTCTTAACTGGAACTGGACTCATTCCTATGTTTACAGATAGCTCTGTAATTGCATCAAGTCAAGAATTGTACCAGTTGACCCTTTGTGACCTGGCTTCTGCCCAGTTGGCTCCCTTCTCCCCAGTAGCACTAAACACTTAAAATTCTTCAAATGTCACAAGATGGCTTGTGCCTTCCTGCCCTCATATATACTGTTGCTATTTATTTATTTTGCACTTTCTTTATTTCTATTTTTTGGCTGCACCTTGTGGTATGTAGTATCTTAATTCCCCAACCAGGGATTAAACCCATGACTCCTGCAGTGGAAGGTAAAGCCTTAACCACTGTACCACCAGGGAAATCCTACTGCTGCTATTTTTCACTAGAAAACTCATTTCACCTTCTTCCTCCCTCTTTCCTCATTATAGTCAGGCATTTTTTCCTCTGGACACACTTCCCACTACTGGCCAGCCTGCCCCAATCTGAGTTGGGTCCTTTTTCCATATAGGCTGACTTAGCACTCAGCAGAGTCCTAAAGAATCTATCACAGCCTGAATTCTTTTTAGGTGGAGGTCAAGACTTTATCTGTTTCTCCCACCCTAGTCCAGTGTCAGACGCACAGCAGGATCTTGATAAATGTTTACTGAATGACCTCTCAAATTCTTGATATCAGTGTCCACCACAAGTAAATAATATCTATGACTTCACTTCAGGCACTATTCTGTGGTCATTACCTAAGGGATATCATTTAATGAAATTCATTTTGCTTTACCGCGGATAATGTACCATTTGTACCATTGTCCAAGCATATGTCCGAGACCTTTATGACTTCAGAACCTGGGGAACAGGTCCCTGCTCTGCCTCCCTGGGCCTTGCTTCTCTGAGCTTGCCCAGGTTAATTCTTCGGACAAGACCTCCTTTTTTCCTCATAGACCCCACCAGAGGATATTTCTTCTTTTGCCCCTGGCCTCATTTATTCAATGACAAATCTTTCCCCTAGTGATCTATAATGCCATCTCTGACATAGATTGAGTTGCCAGATGTGTATGTGTTTTTAGGGCTTCCTCTTCTTCATTTGTATATGTCTGTTCTTTGCTCTGGGCTTCCCAGGTGGCGCAGTGGTAAAGAATCCACCTGCCAAGGCAGGGGACACAAGAGATGTGGGTTCGATCTCTGGGTTGGGAAGATCCCCTGGAGTAGAAAATGGCAACCTGCTCCAGTATTCTTGCCTGGAAAACTCCATAGACAGAGGAGCTTGGCAGGCCACAGTCCACAGGGCTGCAGAGAGTCAGCCATGACTGAGCGATTAAACACACAGCACACATCCTTTGCCCACATGGTATCTCATTTAATCCTCGAAAGAGCCCTATAGGGTAGATACTATGACTACCCTCATTTATAACAGGAAAAAACCGGAGGCTCAGAGCGGTGACGTAACTTGCTCAAGTCACACAGCTAGTAAATAGGAGAGCCAGGGAGCGGAGGCTGTGTGTGTGTGAGGGGGTGTCAATCTACTCCTGCATGTAATACGGCCTCTCACACTTGCCCATGTATGTTATTTCTTTGGTGCTCTCTCTCGCCAGTATTTATAAAACAGAGCTGTGTCTGGAGAGGAGAGCAGGTGAAAGGACTTCTCAAAATCTTTCCCCAGACCCACGGGACACTCACATTGTTGGCTTCCCGGACCAGCCTCTGTTCATTGTACAGAATGTGGCGGATGCAGCGCACCAGCTCCATGGGGCAGCGGTCGTACGTGTTCTGAAAGAATCCAACAGCGGCTGCCAGTGGCCACCCTCTGCTCCCACCATGCCCACTGCAGGGCCACCCACTCCTTCCTCTCCTCCAGCCTATGCCTCAGCTTCCACTCGGAAGCCTCAGGAACTGCCACCAGAACCTCTCTCTCTCCTTGACTTGATTTCCCCTCCCAGATCTTCGCATTCGGTTCGCAGTGCGTTAGAAAGCCACAGGTTACAAAGCACTTCCAATCTGCCATCTCCTTTGACTTGTGCATCATAGAAACCCTATGACATAAGCAGAAACCATTATCCTCATTTCACAGAGGAGAATACTGCTGCTCAGAGAGGTCGAGTACTTGTCCAAGGGCAAACAAGTGAGTGAGCAGATGACTCAAGAGTCGGGGCGTCTAATGCCAAGGTCAAGGTACTTTCCATTACGGCCCTGGTTCCTATTTTACTTCCCTTCCCACACCCCCCACACCCCAGGTTTCTCCTGTTTCCTGCCTCCTTTGGGATGGACTTTTTATTTCCTTGGCACCCTACTGCTTGTATTCAAGAAGGCTCTCTAAAAATTCAAGTGAGTTCCAATAAATGCTCATCTGTGATTACCATCCACATCCCTTTCCTACTTCCACAAATATTTCCTCTTTCCCCTATACTCCTTCCTCCCACACCCTCACCTTACATTAAACCCTTAATTCAAGGCTCCGGGACAGCGCTGCTCCTCCTGCACGCCACTTACCCTAAGAGGGATAATGTCTGGTTGCCCCATCCCCTCCTTTCTAGAATCTGTCGGTGTTCCTTTCTCTCACAATAGAATTTTGACTCAGGCTACTCCCATCCCTTCTGCCTGATCTACCCAGAAAGTGCTTTCACCCATCCCCCTTCTCTTGGGGACAAACATGCCCCATCTCTTACTTTGTTGTAGGCTAAGGGAATCTGACAGGTCTGATTTAGAAAGAGGGGGTGGGGGAAATTGAAGCACAGATAAGCTCAGGGTCATACAGTGAGTCAGTGGCCAAACCAGGAAAAAACCCAGGGGTTCTGGTGCTGGAAAGAGAAGGCGGACACTGTTTCCCTGCAGATGGCTTGCAGCTCACGCCCACCTGGAGCTGCGTGGCGTAGTGCCCCAGCTTGATCTTCAGTAGGAACCCGTCTTCCCCGACTTGGTGCTCTGCCTTCTTTTGCAGCTCCTGCACTAGGCCCTCCAGGAGCTGGGTGGCCTGGGCCCGGTCCTGGGGATTGTCCAGGTCGATGGCATCCCTTAGCGCAAGTCAGGAGAGAGAAACCTGCTATGGTGCCTCCTCGTATGAGGAGGTCAGGTACCAGGAAGGACGGGAAAATCCCAGGCTCCTGCCCACAAGACTTGCTTCCTGCAGCTCCACAGGCATCAGAGTCTAGAAACATCCCCTCTCCCCTCCCAGACTCCCATTTCTCTGTTCCCTTTTCCCTGGGACACCACCCCTTCCACACAGGGAGGGACAGCCAGGATCAGAATCTCCCCAAACCACCAAGAGGAGACGTAAAGGCCAAGGGGCCTGGAAGGGTAGGGACCCGCAGAGCAAGGCGCCGGGCAGGGGCACCTACCACGGCTGGCTCTCAATCCACTGCGCCAAGTAATGCCGGACCTCGATGGGGAAGTGCTGCCCGTATAGCACCTGCATCTGGCGCAGGGCATCTCCCTGCAGCTGCTGGGCCTGGATCCAGCCCGCCATGTCCGCTCACCTAGGGCAAGCAGCGCGCTGAGGAGGTGCCTTCTCGGCACAGGCGTGGACTGGGCCTGCCCCCAGCCCCGCCATGCCCACCCATCCCTGGATCGCGGTCAGGCCAGGCCCCTCCCCTCCCACAGACACGCTTTCCTGTGCGGGAAGAAAGACGGTGAGGAGGGGAAGGCCGTCCTTCCCTCCAGCGAGGAACCCGCTGAGGCTTGGGGAGGGGCTCCCGAAAGTCAGGTGCCCTCCCCCTCTTCCTCTCCCCTCGCCCCACCGGGGCTTCCCGGGGTGGGGGTGGGGGGAACAGCTAGAAACTGAAAGAGAAACTTGATGGCGGGGGCCCTCGGGCCCTCTGGGGAGAACGGCAAACACCCCCTACACTGCTTCGAACTCCGAGTCTCAGTTTCTGGGAACGCGGGGATATTCCAGCCCAAAGCTAGGGCAAGGCCACCGAAGGTTTCCCCTGGACCGCTCGGCCACCGCTGGCACGTGGCTGGGGTGTTCAGGAGGGAGGGCTGGGGAGACAAGACACTCCCTCTCTCGGGCTGCGCCCCCCGCACCTCGCTGTGCCCCGACGTCTCCCGCTGTCCAGTCCGACAGCGCCCCCTGCCCACCGAGGGCGAGGACGGCGCCCACCCTCGGCCTCCTCCCTCCATCAGCGTCCCGCGTCCCTCGTCCACACGGCGCCGAAACTCCCTCTGGGTCCCGGGGACCGTCCCCGGCGCCCCTCCGGCTGTCGGGCTCCGGGGCCTGCGGGGCGAGGACCCGGGTAGCAGCAGCAGCAGCAGCAGCAGCGGGGTGCCCCCTCTGGGCGCGCGTCGCCGGGGACGCGCTGCCGGGGCCACCCACCTGGTCGTGCCGGGCGGTCCGGCGACGGGGCCGGCGCTCGCTCCCGGCCGGGGCTCCTGGCGGCGG
>SJYA01002428.1:0-36030 GCA_006410615.1 Neotragus moschatus | reverse complement strand
ACCTCTAAGTTGGTTCTTTGCTCCACATTTGCAAGACCACTCCAATTTTCCATGGGGCCAGTCATCTCTGTCAAGTGGTGTATGGTAGAACAAGTAGCTCTCATGTTTGTGTGCCTGTTACTGGTCTTGTTTTTCAAAAAGTGGGTCTCTTGGTCCAAATTGATGCTATTCAGAATCCTATGACATTAATACTCTAGCCAACAGTACAGCTGATAGGGATGACAAATCCATGTTTAGAATACTCAGTCCTAGAAAGAAGAACCTCTCTCTTTTCCTGCTAGTCTGAGAGGATAACTTGCCTTTGAGTGGCATGGTTAATGAGTTATGATGCTAGCCCATTGGTGCTCAACAACATTCTCTGCTTCTGACTAGCAGCACATATAGCAGGGGCAGCCATGGTGAGAGGGAGCCCATGCTATTGGGTCCACACAAATCCTCTCTCACTGCCACCATGGATGCTTTGTTCATGCTCCCTTGTGTAAATATTGATGCACCCAAAGACAGAGATGGGATGAGTTATTCCAAATTTGTCATTGTCTAGTGCCTTCCCTATCATGAACACTCTGAAGATCATTGATGTGGGACACAAGTGGGAAACACTTTCTGTCCTCAACCCATCTTTATATAAATAATTATTCTCCAGATCTCCTTATGCTCCAGTCTTGCTTCTCCCAAGCTCAATCTAGTCTGGCCTTTCAACACTTGTAAACCGCCAATGAACATCACTGTGAGGCTACTTTTTCTCAAAACAAATATGTTGTGCCCGTGTGTAATGTTGATTGTTCACTGTAAATATTTTCTCTTTCCACTGCCTTTGAAGAGCAAAAGTGTTATCTGTGGTACTCAAAATTCTCCACCTGGTATAAAAACCTCTGTGGGGCTAAGGACTGGTCAAACGTGAGGAATTGCATGTCTATATGTTATGATCAATTAGATTCTGCAAGAATCAAATGCAATTATTACCTGTGTATTCTTTAGTCACTGAGGGCAGCACAGAACTCTACTCTTCTCCTTGGATGTGGTACAAGTTCCCATACCTTCCAGTACCTTGCCTTTGTTGCTGTTCAGTCTCCCTGCTGTATCCCATTCTTTGCAACCCCATGGACTGCAGCACATGAGGCTTCCCTGTCCTTCACCATATCCTGGAACTTCCTCAAGCTCATGTCCATTGAGCCAGTGATGCCATCCAACCATCTCATCCTCTGTCATCCCCTCCCCATCCTACCTTCTATCGCTCCCAGCATCAGGGTATTTTCCAATGAGTCAGGTCTTTGCATCAGGTAGCAAAAATATTGGAGCTTCAGCTTCAGCATCAGTTCTCCCAATGAAAATTCAGGGTTAATTTCCCTTAGAATTGACTGCCTTTATCTCTTTGCAGTCCAAGGGATTCTTAACACCACAGTTAAAAAGCATCAGTTCTTTGACACTCAGCCTTCTTTATGGTCCAACTCTCACATGGATGCATGACTATGGGAAAACCATAGCTTTGACTATAGGGAACTTTGTCAGCAAAGTAATCTCTCTGCTTCTTAATATGCTATCTGGGTTGGTCATAACTTTTCTTCCAAGGAGCAAGCATCTTTTAATTTTATGGCTGCAGTCACCATATGCAGTGATTTTGGAGCCCAAGAAAATAAAATTGGTCACTGTTTTCATTGTTTCCCCATCTGTATGCCATTAGCGGTGGGACTGGATGCAATGATCTTAGTTTTTGGAATGTTGAGTTTTAAGCCATGTTTTCACTCTCCTCTTTCACCTTCTACAAGATGCTCTTTAGTTCCTCTTCGCTTTCTGCCATAAGGGTGGTGTCATCTACATATCTGAGGTTATTGGTGTGTCTCCTGGCAATGTTGATTCCAGCTTGTGCTTCATCCAGCCTGGCGTTTCACATGATGTACTCTGCATATAAGTTAAGTAAACATGATGAAAATATGCAGCCTTGATGCACTCCTTTACCAATTTTGAACCAGTCTGTTATTCCATGTTCGATTCTAATTGTTGTCTCTTGACCTACATACAGGTTGCTCAGGAGACAGATAAGGTGGTCTGGTATTCCCATCTCTTGAAGACTTGGAAGTTTATTGCTAATTTGTGTTAAGTCAGGCAAAACCAATACAATATTATAATTAGCTTCCAATTAAAATAAATAAATTTATATTTAAAAATGAATTCAGTAGTTACAGCAAAAAAAAAAAAAGGCATACAGGTGCTTCCCAGGGGTGCTAGTGGTAAAGAACCCACCTGCCAGTTCAGGAGAATTAAGAGACATAGGTTTCATCCCTGAATTGGGAAGATCCCCTGGAGGAGGGCGTGGCAACCCTCTCTAGTATTCTTGCCTGGAGAATCCTATTTACAGAGGAACCTGGTCAGCTATTTAGTCCCTAAGTTTTCAAAGAGTTGGACATGACTGAAGCAACTTAGCATGCACCCATGCAGGCATACAGTGTTAAACAAAAGAGACAAAACCTTAGATTATCATGGAACAAGTAAGGGAAAAACCAATTCTCTAGTGATGAATAGATTTGTTTTTCTGTGCTATTCTTTTTTTTTTAATTTTTAATTTTTAATTTTTTTCCATCTCAGGTGTACAGGAGTTCCCAATCTTGATTGCTATTATTTTGACAAATACACAGGGTCCAAAATTATTCTTGTCGACTCAGAAATCTGTTCTTATTTACATACAAAGGTTGAACTCCTCTCCTGAGGCATAACAATTTATCTCTCCCATTATTAATATGCACAATTATTGATCACAATTATGACTGCAGGAACTAGAGTTTTCATAGTTCATTTGATCAGTTATTTCTCTGTGCATGAATTCCTACAAGTAAAGTTAAATAATAATCAGAAGGTCATTTTGTGAGCAATCAGAAGGAGTATATGAAATAACAGAATGCTGAGTGGCATGTAATGCACTCAGGTCAATTATGTAGTCTCTTAGAAGGGCTGGAAGACTCAGGTGCAGCGCCCCCTCCCTGTGCAGTTCTTGGTTGCACTGCCACCCTTGACTGTGTGCCTCTGCCGACTGAAACCCCATGGCTGACTACTCCAACCCCATTTAAAAAACACAAATTCATTTTTCAAATCCTTNGCAGTCCATGGGGTTTCGAAGAGTCAGACACGACTGAGAGACTTCACTTTCACTTTTCACTCTCATGCACTGGAGAAGGAAACGGCAACCCAATCCAGTGTTCTTGCCTGGAGAATCCCAGGAATGGGGCAGCCTGGCGGGCTGCTGTCTAAGGGATTGCACAGAGTCGGACATGACTGCAGTGACGTAGTAGCAGCAGCAGCATGTAAGAAGTGTACACAAGCCAAATAATGTCCTCACAGTAACAGAACTGAGATTACATAAAGAAAGGTTGGCATGGTGGATTAATGGGTATGGGAACCAGCCTTCAAGTGACTCACATCTCCTGATATTCCCACCCCTGTGTAGTTCTGCCTCAGTCTATCACAGGGTTGACCTGTGAGACTAAGCAAATACAGAAGTGAAGATGTGTAACATCTGAAAAAAGACTCTGCACTTTATCGTGGGTGCAAGTTCTTTCCTGAATCACTCATTCTGGGAAAAGACAGCAGCCTCCACAAGAGCAGCCCCTTGGAGAGGCCCACAGAAGGAGGAACTGAGGCTTTATGAGTACAGCCAAGTGAGAGAGCTTAGATTCAACAAGCCAAGACTTCAGAGGGTGCCAAACCAGATTAAAGCTTGACTACAACCTCAGGAGAGACCCTGAGGCTAAAGTACACAACTGGATTCTAGACCAAGAGATAACAAGTGTAAGTTCTTCTAAACTATTCAATTTTGAGATAATATGTACAGCACACACATTTCAAGTTATTATATCATTCATATCATGCTTAGACACAGAAGAGTTCTCCTATAAATACAGCAAAAATTAAAAAAAAAAAAAACACCTAAAAACAGGAGTTGCCTGGCAGTCCAATGGTTTGGTTAGGACTCAGCACTCTCACTGCCAGGATCCTAAGTTTGATCCCTCGTTGGGGAGCTAATATTCTATGAAGCCACATGTTGTGACCAAAACAAAACACGCTGTGAAGTTCAAAGCTGTACCAGCAATAGATAGCTAGACAACACAGCTGTAGGCACAAGTTACTGGGCATAGAGCTACCTATGATTTTGTTTACTGACATGAAATGAACTCAGATGGCCTCCCACAACCATCCAGAGGAGTTCACTTACTTAATGAAATAAAGCCCTTAAGCATACAGAAATGAGCAAGTAATCCCATGTAAAAATGTTAAATCACAACACATTTTCTCTGAATGAATCACTTTGTGCCTTTATTCATTTGTCCATGATGCTTGGCTTGTGGGGCTCCAGTTCCCTGACCAGAGATTGAATCCAGATTTAGTGAAAGCCTAGAATCCTAATCATCAGGCCACCAGGAAACTCCCACACCTGCATCACTTTGCTTTTGTAGCTAAAACCTTAGGATATGTGCATTGCACCATTTTAGCCTCACCAAGTGGTAGGAGTCAGCTCTACAAAGCTTAAAATCCATGGTGTTCTTACTTTTTTTCTTTCAAGAAGACAGGAGAAAACAAGGTACCCTTCCTGTTTTGAAGGTTGCAACTCAGATGCTCCAAACCTGAAACCATGATTGCCCTGAAGTCACCACCCTAATCAGGGTCAGCTAATCCCCAATCAGGAAAACTTTCTCTCAAAGGCAACATGTCAGCCCACGATTGAAAGGGGAAAACTGGAAGGCAAGAAAGACACAACTTTGTCCCTTATTGTAAACATGTCTGTCATCTTACCTCAGGGGCACATTGAAAACCTGAGGGCTTGAGACTTCCCAGGCAGGAAAAGGTCACATCCTGGGGGCAAGCAGAGGGAAAGGTTAGAGTGAGTAACCTGTTCTGAAAATGTTATATCCCCCAAAGCCCCACATGGTCCTACGCTACGGATGCTGACCAGGCATCTCACACTCAACCAGACCAAGTGATTGAACTCCTCTTCCCTATGGTTCTTCCTCCCACCTCCCTTCTCTCAGTAACAAAGAAACAAATAACTCATCTGCCAACTTCCCTGAACCAAAGGCCTAAATCTAAGGGCCCCCAGGGATAGGGACAGCCCTGGAGTCCTAGGAGAGGAAGAGGAAACAGGAAAATGACCAAAGCACCACGGCACTGAAAAGGCCAATAGATCGATTTTTTTTTTTTTTCTTTTTTGCTGCGCCTGCCTGACTGTGCCTGGGTGCAGAACCAGGTTGGGCCCGAGTCACAAAACAGCTGTGAAGATTTGAGTGTGTGTGTTTAAATCTATTAGGTTCCATAGGAGACCTGGGCAGAGGCCGGGGGCCAGGAGCCTAACAGTCCCTTTCCCCAAGAGAACTTGTCCCACCCTCGCCTCCACCTGCCACCGGGCAGGAAAGCTGCTAGAGAGCAGCGCCCGCCCAAACTAGAGACGGGAGAGGGGGAAAGGGATCCAGGGCCTGTGGGTCCAGCCACAGGCTCCCTCCTGAGGGCGCGCAGGCCCTCACAGGCCACCCTGCCAAGCAAGGCCCCATAGGAATGGGGATCAGAGAAATCCTCCCCTTGGCCCTCAGGCACTGCTTTGGCTGCACCATGCCCCAGTCCTTACGGATCCCCAATGGCCGCTGTATCAGATCTTTCCCTAGGCGATTCCCAGATTAAGCCTGACAAGCCAAGCCGGAGGGGAAGACTCCTCCTCAGGCCTAGGGCGCTGCCTCAGCTGACCTTACAAGGCGTGCCCGCTGCCACGAATGATTTGGCTGCCAGGTTGGTGCCTGCAATCTGATTGGCTGAGAGGCTGAGTTGGGCGCCTGCAATAGTGGTGAAATCTAGTTGCACACTCGTTGGGGGTGTGGTCAGGCTGAATCTGAATCTCGAGGGGCTTGGGTCTGTCAAGATTACTCAGCTCACCGAAGGGGAAAAAAGAAAAAATAGATTGCACAGTCACCAAGGCACAGGGCTGAGAACGGCCTCTGAGTCTACCAGGGGAGTCCAGTGATGGTGTCCAGCACTCACAGCCCTCAGGGGTGACCTGCCTTAAGTAAGTTCTTTGCTTTAAAGAACTTTACATTTACCTGGATCTTGAATTCCCTCTTCTTGGAATTACATTTGGATCAAGGCAAGGCAGCCTGCCCCTGTTTTTGCACCATCCATAGTGAGTTTTCTTCTTCTTCTTCTCCTTCTCCTTCTCCTCCTCCTCCTCCTTCTTCTCCTTTCCTTCTTCCTCTTCTTCTTCCTCCTCCTCCTCTTCTCCTCTTCCTCCTCCTCCTCCTCTTCTTCTTCTTCTTCATTTTAGAGCCTTACACATTTAATGGCTGAAGAAAACCAAAAAGCTTATAATTTTCTAACATGAAAATTGTGTGAAAATCAATTTTTGGAGTCCTTAAAGTTGGAACAGGGACTTGCCAGTGTCTTTGATTAGTATCTATGCTTGAAAAAGTGAATAATCACCAATGATCATATTTGAAAAGCATAAACTATTTCTTTTTTGGCCCTTTACAGAATCTTTTTTGAATGCCCTGCTCTGTTGGAAGTCTCCTTGTAGTCATGTAGGAGAATAAAGTTTTGGTTTTGTTACAATATTTTCTTCTGTTTTATATTCATTTTTCAATCTTTACTAATTTCATTCCTTCTTGTCACTATAAGTTTGTTCTGTTGCTCATCTTTACAACTTTTTGAGATATTTATTTGTAACTCTCATTTCTCTTATATGTAATGCTATAAATTTACTTTAATGTGCTGTTATTGTGCAGTCCCGCAGTCATGTTGGACTCTTTGCAACCCCATGGACTACATGTAGCACAACAGGCTTCCCTGTCCTTCACTATCTCCTGGAGTTTTCCCAAACTCATGTCCATTGAGTTGGTGGTACTGTCCAACCATCTCATCCTTTGCTGCCCACTTCTTCTCCTGTCCTCAGTCTTTCCAAGCATCAAAGTCTTTTCCAATGATTTGTCTTTTCACATCAGGTGGCCAAACTATTGGATCTGCAGCTTCAGCATCAGTTCTTCCATAAAATATTCAGCGTTGATCTCCCTTAGGATTGACTGGTTGGGTCTTGCTGTCCAAAGGACTCTCAAGAGTCTTCTCAAACACCACAGCTGAAAGGCATCAACTCTTCAGCACTCAGCCTTCTTCATGATCCAACTGTCACATCCATACATGACTTCTAGAAAAACCATAGCTGTGACTAGATAGACTTTGTCAGCAAAGAAATGTCTTTGCTTTTTATTTTTAATTTTTTTTTGGTTCCTCAACTTGGATTTTATATTTTAATTTTTATTTTTTAGTTTGTTTTGCTTTACAATACTGTGTTCCTTTTGCTATACATTGACATGAATCAGCCACGAGTGTACATGAGCTCCCAGTCTCAACCCTCCCTCCCCACTCCTGCCCCACACCATCTCTCTGGATCATTCCCGTGCATCAGTCCCAAGCATCCTGCATCCTGCATTGAACCAAGACCGGTGATTCATTTCACGTATGATATCATACATGTTACAATGCCACTCTCCCAAATCATCCCACCCTCTCCCTCTCCCACAGAGTCCAAAAGGCTGTCCTATACATCTGTGTCTCTTTTGCTGTCTCGCATACAGGTTTATCATTACCATCTTTCTAAATTCCATATATATGTGTTAGTATACTGTATTGGTGTTTTTCTTTCTGGCTTACTTCACTCTGTATAATCGGCTCCAGTTTCATCCACCTCATTAGAACTGATTCAAATGTATTCTTTTTAATGGCTGAGTAATACTCCATTGTGTATATGTACCACAGCTTTCTTATCCATTCNCATCTTTCTAAATTCCATATATATGTGTTAGTATACTGTATTGGTGTTTTTCTTTCTGGCTTACTTCACTCTGTATAATCAGCTCCAGTTTCATCCACCTGATTTAAATATATGCTAAAGGGCTTAACAGATACTCACCAAAAAAGACATACAGATGGCAAACATGAATATGAAAAAATGTTCTACTTTATATGTCATCAGGGAAGTGAAAATTAAAATAACAATGAAGTTCCACTATATACCTATTAAGAATGGCCAAAATTTGTAACACTAATACCACAAACTACTAGCTAGAATATGAAGGAATTGGAGGAACAGAACTCTCATTTATTGTGGATGGGAATGCAAAATGATATGGTAACTCTGGAAGTTTGGTGGTCTCTTACAAACAAAACATACTCTGAGTATATAATCCTGCAATCGTGTGCCTGGTTTTTACACAGAGCAGATGAAAACTTATGCCCTCACTTTGTTTGCCCATGGATTTATGGCATCTGTATTCATAAGTGCCAAAAGTTGGAGACAAGCAAGATGTTCTTCAGTAGATGAATGGATAAATAAACTGTAGTACATTCACACAATGGAATATTGTTCAGCACTGAAAAGAAATGAGCCATCAAGCCATGAAAAGGTTCAATAGAGGAAACTTAAATATATATCATTAAGTTAAAGAAAGTGTTAGTGTTGGTGGGAATGCAAATTAGTACAGTCACTATGGAGAACAGTGTGGAGATACCTTAATAAACTGGAAATAGAACTGCCTTATGATCCAGCAATCCCACTGCTGGGCATACACACAGAGGAAACCGGAATTGAAAGAGACGTGTACTCCAATGTTCATCGCAGCACTATTTATAATATCCAGGACATGGAAACAATCTAGATGTCCATCAGCAGATGAATGGATAGGAAAGCTGTGGTACGTATACACAATGGAGTATTACTCAGCCATTAAAAAGAATACATATGAAGCAGTTCTAATGAGGTGGGGGAAACTGGAGCTGATTATACAGAGTGAAGTAAGCCAGAAAGAAAAACACCAATACAGTCTCTACTTTTTAATGCTGTCTAGGTTTGTTGTAGCTTTTCTTCCAAGGGCACATATCTTTTAAGCTCAAGGCTGCAGTCACCATCCACAATCCTTTTGGACCCCAAGAAAATAAAGTCTGTTACTTTTTCCATTGTTTCTCTGTACAAATTTAACTGTGTCCCACAATTTTTGCTGAATAGAATGTTCACTTTCATTCACTTTCAAGTATATCCTAATATTCTCTTCTAAAGATAAGATTATATATTGTATGGACTTCCCTGGTCACTCACCTGGTAAATAACTTTTTAGCCAATGCAGGAGACACAAGAGGCCTGGTTTTGATCCCGGGTCAGGAAGGACCCTGGAGAAAATAATGGCAATCTGCTCCAGTAGTCTTGCATGAAAATTCCATGGAGATATGTATTATGTATTAATATAGTTATTGATATTTTCCAAATGAATGGCATTTGAAAAGATGTTTCTTTGTCAATTTCTCATTATTACATTATAGTCAGATCACACAGTCTAAATATTATTGATCCTTTGTATTTGAAGAATTACATTCATTTAAGTATACCATGCTTTAGATTTCCATCTCAGTGAAGTCAAAATGAAGTGGATGTTATGTAGAGAAAATACTTGCAATGTCTAAAATGTATATATGTGAAATGACCTTCTGTAGGCCTCACAATTATTCCAGCATCTTGCAGTAGGGTACCTTTAACTAAGTTCAAGTTTTTGTTCAAATTGTACCAGTTTTTCCATGAATGTTCTTTCCCTATGTCATGTTTCCATACACGATTCCGAACTGCATGAGGATATACAGCAAAAAGCTAACAGATACCTCTCTAAGCTTACTCTTGTCTATAGCCCTTTCTTAAACTTTCCTTGTTTTTCATGACTTTTGACAATTTTCAGGAGTCCTTCAGGGACAAGTATTTTGCAGAATGATTCTCTATATGGATTTGATATGTTTCTCCTGATTGCACAGGGGTTTATATAATCTTAGAACTACACCTCCAAGGCAACACATCTTTCTCATCACTTCCCATCAAGGATTCATACTATCAATATGACTTACCACTAGTTCCTCTGCTAGAAGTTGTCTTCTTCCTTCTGACATATTCAGTTCTTTGGAAACAAGTCACTAAATCCAGCCTACACTTAAGGATGGACATGGAATCTCATCTTGAGGAAAATATCTAAGAGATAAATTACTGAGTATACACGTTAATTGAAAATCATTTATAAGGAAGATCTGGTTCTTCCAGTCATATCTTTTAATTTTAAATAATTAAACTAAAGTAAAAATTTAATATGTTTCTCAGGTTTTGCTAGTGGTAAAGAACCTGCCTGCCAATGCAAGAGACGTAAAAGATACGGGTTCAACCCCGGGTCAGGGAGATCCTCTGGAAATGGAAATGCAAACCTACTCCAGTATTATTGCCTGTAGAATCCCAAGGACAGAGGAGCCTGGTTCACTACACTGATGTGGTCGCAAAGAGTTGGACAGACTGAAGCAGCTGAACATACACAAAGATTTAATACCTCAGTCACACTAGCTACATTTTAACATATCAATAAATTCAGATATGCAGATGACACCACCCTTATGGCAGAAAGTGAAGAGGAACTAAAGAGCCTCTTGATGAAAGTGAAAGAGGAGAGCAAAAAGTTGGCTTAAGGCTCAACGTTTGGAAAACGAAGATCATGGCAGCCAGTCCCAACATTTCATGGGAAATAGATGGGGAAACAGTGGAAACAGNCTTTCTGGCAGAAAGTGAAGAGGAACTAAAGAGTCTCTTGATGAAAGTGAAAGAGGAGAGCAAAAAGTTGACTTAAGGCTCAACGTTTGGAAAAGGAAGATCATGACACCCAGTCCCAACATTTCATGGGAAATAGCTGGGGAAACAGTGGAAACAGTGTCAGACTTTATTTTCCCGGGCTCGAAAATCACTGCAGAGGGTGACTGCAGCCATGAAATTGAAAGGCTCTTACTCTTTGGAAGAAAAGTTATGACAAACCTAGATAGCATATTCAAAACAGAGATATTACTTTCCCGACTAAGTTCCGTCTAGTCAAGGTATGGTTTTTCCAGTAGTCATGTATGGATGCGAGGGTTGGACTGTGAAGAAGACTGAGCATCGAAGAATGGATGCTTTTGAACTGTGGTGTTGGAGAAGACTCTTGAGAGTCCCCTGGACTGCAAGGAGATCCAAACAGTCCATTCTCAAGGAAATCGGCCCTGGGATTTCTTTGGAAGGAATGATGCTGAGCCTGAAGCTCCAGTACTTTGGCCACCTCACGGAAAGAGTTGATGTAATGGAAAACATCTGATGCTGGGAGGGATTGGGGGCAGGAGGTGAAGGGGACGACCAAGGAAGAGATGGCTGGATGGCATCACTGACTCAATGGACATGAGTCTGACTGAACTATGGGAGTTGGTGATGGAGAGGGAGGCCTGGCGCTCTGTGATTCATGGGGTCACATAGAGTCTGACAAGATTGAGCGACTGAACTGAACTGAACTAAACTGGATATTAGAACAGGACATAGAGAACATTTTCATTGAGAATTCCTTAGTGATCTGGTTCTTATGGATTTGTGCTTCCACTGCAGGGGGCAGAGATTCAGTCCCTGGCTAAAGATCTAAATCCCTTAATCCTCACAGCAAGGCAAAATAACAATAATAATAATAATAACAATAACAATAATAATTCCTACCAGAGGAACACTCCATCTGAAAATGCAGATAAAGGATATAAACAAGTCACCTCACAGAAGAGAAACATGTGCATTTATATATGTGAAAAGCTGATCATCCTTATTAGCATATACATGTAACAATTATTTATAATAGTTTTATTGCTGCAGAAATATCTGTGAATAACACTGACTTAGGTTGCTCTTTGCCCATCTTTCTTCTTTTCAAGTGGAATGCACATTAACACATGAAACTGCTTTAGCTCTGTATCAAAAATTTGCTATTTCCAATATCATTCAGTTCATATATATATATGAATATATATATAATATGTATATATATATATATTTCCCCCATTACAATTTCTTTTGGAGAAATAAGTTATTAAGGTTCAGAAGCAGGAGAAGCAGGAGCCTAAACCACAACATTAAAGAGGCTTGTGAANTCCATAGGTGTGTGGATTTATCTCTGGGCTTTCTATTTTGTTCCATTGATCTATATTTCTGTCTTTGTCTGCACCCCATACATTTTGGCATGCTATAATCCTATTATCATTTGTCTCAAGGTATTTTAAAATTTCTCTTTTGATTTCTTCTTTGATTCACTGGTTGTTCAGTTGCATTTTATTTCATCTCCCCATTGTGAATTTTCCAGTTTTCTTTCTAATGTTGGATACTACTGTGGTTTCAAAGTATACTTTATATATTTTCAAACTTTTTTTAACTTACGAGTTTGTTTAGTGAGCCAACATATAATCTATCCTGAAGAATGTAAAATGTGTGTTTGAGAAGAATATGTATTATGTTGGTTTTGAAAGCAGTATTCTATATATGTCTGTCAAGATGGATTTATATATGGTGTCATTTAACGCCAATATTCCCCGGTATATTTTTTGGTCTGGATGATCTATCCAGTGGTGAAATTAATGTCCTCGAGTGGACTATTAATATCCTCAACTATTACCATATACTTGTCTACTTCTTCATTAGGTCTGTAAATATTTGCATTATATTAATATATTTAGGTTATCCAATAGCAGAAACATTTTGACCACAAAATTCCACAAGCAATTCTATAATTAGTGTTTCCAACAAAAATACAAATATATAAAAATCATGTAAGTAAATATATATTTATATGTAATATTTATTTATATATTTATCAAAAGACATACGAAAATATTTTTAGTTAAACTAGTTTAACATCTTTACTTTTTAAATAGTCTCAAACTGCAAACTATAGATATATGATATATATATATATATACATATAATATTTTGGAGGCAGAGGCATTTTATAGCTGCAATTTAGAATGCAGAGAGGGGTTTTTCTTTGGCCTTAGGTGTTGTCCAGCCACTCATGCACTCATCGTCATCAAATATTTGTACGCATCCAGTGTGAGAAAGAATATCATCTAAAGAAAATTGTTCTTTGGCCTAAAAATGTGGTGACAGAGTAGAAAGAATTAAGTAACTTTCTGCAAAATATATTATGCTCCGAAGTAGTCTCTGAACTGATTCTTGCAGACTCGGAAATCTGCTCTGATTCACGTACCCCTCTTGAGGCATAATAATTTTATCCATTCCATAGACTAATGCCAATTTATTAATCACAGTTGGGCTTCCCTGGTGACTCCACTAGTAAATAACACGCCTGCCAATGCAGGAGACACAAGAGACATGGGTTCAGTCCCTGAGTCAGGAAGATCCCATGGAGAAGAAAATGGCAATCTACTCCAGTGCTGGAAAATTCCGTGGACAGCGGAGCTAGAAAGCTCTAGTCCATGGGTTGCCGAGAGTTGGACACAACTGAGCACACATGCACGCACACACATTAATCACAATTATAACTATAATAACTATACTTTGGACAGTCTATTAGATCAGTCTTTTCTCTGTGCAGGAATGTCTAAGGGAAAGTCAAATAGCAACTAGAAGTTTATTCTGTGAGAGCAAAAAATCAAAATAAGTATTAGGAACAACAAAATGTTGAATAGTATCCCATGCACTCATGTCAAACACGTGGGCTTTCCTAAGGGACTGGAAGACTCAGGAGCAGGTCCCCACGTGCCTGTGCACTGCCAAACCTTGTATGTGTGCCTCTCCTGACTCTGAACTTCCATAGCCAACTGTCCCATCCCCACTTAAGAAACACACATTCATTTTGCAAATCCCCTGAAAGCTTCAGAAAATTCTGCTAGTCTTGATATCACATTTTCTCTCTAAAGTGTCTTTGTATAAATCGGTTCTAGTCCTATTTATGTCTGTAAGTTCAACTTTAGGGGGGAAATCCTGTCAACTGCAGTTGACATGACTATGTATGCAAAAAAAATTTTTTTAAGACCACCGGTTGGTAAACATTTAGAAATAATTAGGAAGTTTGGTTATAATAGCAACATACATAAATTAATTACTTTTATATATGTCAGAAATATTGAGAAACNACTTTAGGGGGGAAATCCTGTCAACTGCAGTTGACATGACTATGTATGCAAAAAAAATTTTTTTAAGACCACCGGTTGGTAAACATTTAGAAATAATTAGGAAGTTTGGTTATAATAGCAACATACATAAATTAATTACTTTTATATATGTCAGAAATATTGAGAAACTAAAATTTTAAGTTGTACTCTATAATAGCATAAACTATCAAGTAACTAAAAAAAGAAATATAATAAAAGTGAGAAAGACCTCTACAGAGAACAGTATAAACACTTTGACCAAGCAGTTCTACTTATAGATATTTATCCATCAGAAATGTTTATATATGTGCACCAAAGGACCAGTTCATAACATTACTTTTATTATCCCCAAACTGCAACCAATGCACATATATATCAATAGTAAATAAATAAAATGTGTCATATTCAATCACTGGAAGATTATACAGCAAGGAGAATGAATGAACTACCCAAAATGACATGGATGAGTGTGACAATCATAATATAAAAGGAAAGTGACCAAGTCTGTACTATTGAGAGTTATATTGAAAGGGATGGGGTTAAGTTCTATTTCTTAACCTGATAATAGTGACATGCGTTCACTTTGAGATAGTTTATCAAGTTGGAGGTTTTCTCACATGAGAAATGGAAAAAATAATTTGTGGGGGCTTGCCTGAGCTCAGCCTTGCATCGTGAATTCTGTTGTTGTTTAGTAGCTAAGTTGTGTCTGACCCTTTTGCGATTCCATGGACTATAACCCTCCAGGCTCCTCTGTCTATGGGATTTCCCAGGCAAGACTATTGGAGTAAGATGCTGTTTCTTTCTCCAGATGCTGTATAAGAATAAAAAACACAGTATGGGATAAATAGTAGGA
This sequence comes from Neotragus moschatus, assembly GCA_006410615.1. Classification (NCBI taxonomy): domain Eukaryota; kingdom Metazoa; phylum Chordata; class Mammalia; order Artiodactyla; family Bovidae; genus Neotragus; species Neotragus moschatus. The sequence continues at coordinate 21,188 of SJYA01002428.1, read as the reverse complement.
CAAGATTTATTTAGAAATTCAGGTAAAATCCCCTGCATCTAGAGAGACAACTCATAGTGATTATGAAAAGAAGAAAGTAAGATACAAAAAAAATCAGTATATTGAAAAGACACATGGTTATGAAGACTATTATGAAGACAAGTATCAGAAACTAAAGAAAGAGTCATGAGGATGTTTCCCCTAAAATACATGTGGAGAGAAGGTGAAGGTCTAGATTTCAAAGTCAAGGCCACGTTGCTCCATTATAATGATGCAGGAAGCTGGCACGTGACCCACGCAGATAGGAAAGGAGAGTCAGGGTGAAGTCCCTACATCCCATCAAGCTGATTCATAAGCTTTTATAGGCAGATGAATAACAAAAAAATTTGGTGATAGACTGTGGCTTTCAGCATCATTTGGAAGTGAATTTGTCCTAGGAATAGCAAGGTTGATTTGTGAGATGTTGGTTCTTTGGTGAGATTTTCAGCAGACTCAAACTCATGGACTCAAACTCATGTCCATCAAGTCGGTGATGCCATCCAATCATCTCATCCTCTGTCATCCCCTTCTCCTGCTTTCAATCTTTCCCAGCTTCAGGGTCTTTTCAAATGAGTCAGTTCTTCACATCAGGTGGCCAAAGTATTGGCATTTCAGCTTCAAAATCAGTCCTGTCAATGAATAGTCAGGACTGATTTCCTTTAGGATGGATTGGTTGGATCTCCTTGCAGCCCAAAGGACTCTCAAGAGTCTTCTCCAGCACCACAGTTCAAAAGCATCAGTTCTTCGGTGCTCAGCTTTCTTTATAGTCCAACTCTCACATCTATCCGTGACTACTGGAAAAACCATAGCTTTGACTAGATGGATCTTTGTAGGCAAAGTAATTCTCTGCTTTTCAATGGGCTGTCTAGGTTGGTCATAACTTTTCTCTCAAGAAGCAAGCGTCTTTTAATTTTATGGCTGCAGTCACCATCTTCAGTGATTTTGGAACCCACTAAAATAGTCTCTCAATGTTTCCATTGTTTCCCCATCTATTTGCCATGAAGTGATGGGACCAGATGCCATGATCTTCATTTTCTGAATGTTGAGATTTAAGCCGAGTATTAAGCCTCTTTCAGTTTCATCAAGAGATGGCTGACCCATGGAGAATTAAATGGTCTTGTAGATGTGCAGTAAAGAACCAACTTAAGAGATGACAACACACAAGATTGATATGTTGTTTCTGAATATGGTACATACTTTGACCTAATGGCCACTATGTGGTTCCCATATAGGTAGTACCATGTAGATCCACAAAGGTAGTATACATGGTTTCAGAAACTGAAGTAGCAGTGAATCCTCTCACTTTAACTCAGGGTAACACATATGGGAATCTGTTCTTCCCCTCCCCATGGATCTACACTCTCCTGGACTGAAGGTTTTAATACTATGAAAGTCACATGTTTTGGGGAATATAGTCTGTGTTTAAACTGTCACCTGGTCATTTTGGACTCCTCATCTAGATAGAGCAGTGGGCAGAGCGAGGTGTTACTAATTGCTGAGGGGTAATTATCATGAAAAGATAGAGGGCAGGGAGAAATAATCTGAACATAATTNTCTCCTGGGTTGAACGTTTTAATACTATGAAAGTCACATGTTTTCGGGAATATAGTCTGTGTTTAGACTGTCACCTGGTCATTTTGGACTCCTCATCTAGATAGAGCAGTGGGCAGAGCAAGGAGTTACTAATTGCTGAGGGGTAATTATCATGAAAAGATAGAGGGCAGGGAGAAATAATCTGCACAAAATTTCCTTGGAGCATCTCATGGTGTGTCCAGGCCCAGCAATAGATAACCACATGAACAATGACAGCAACTATAGCTTGCCAAGGACATAGTCACTGAGGTTCAGACATCTATTAATACTGCCTTGGGATGTGAATGTAAGTGCCCTTGAGCAGGAAGAGAAGACTTCATCCTGGATGAGTCTGTTTATTATTAGGTACGTCACACTACACAATGAAATGGGTTTTTAATAATGAGATAATATTTAGGGAGGGGGCTAATATAATGCTCATATTGGATAAGACATATAATATATAAGTTTCTATATGAGGAATGTGGTGCAATAAATCAAACACATACAGAAGAATTGTGGTACAGCATTTATTGAGAAACATACAGGTAAAACTCAAAGTGACTGTAAAAGGAGAAAGCATGACACAAGAACTATGAGGGTAGCAAAAGAAAAAATATGATTATACAGATTATGATAGGCTGTAGAAACCTATAGAAACATTCTGAGATCTGGTTTTCTTAAGTTACTCAGAAGAACTAGATGGTCAATCCTATTTTCAGAGTCAAAACCAAGACATACTTCCTTATCACAGATGCAGGAAGTTGGCACATGGTCCTCCTACACCAGAGGAAGACAATTGGAGGAAGCCCCCTGCACTCCATCAGGCTACTTCACAAGCTCTTAAGCAAGGAGATGAGTAACTGAAATTCTGGTAGAGCATGTCAGTTGTCAGCAAAGTCTAGGCAGTGATTTTGTTTTGTCCCCAGGTAGCAAGTCAATTAATAGAAGGTGTTGTATAGGGACAGTGGATCTTTGGCAAGGTGATCAGCAGCAGGAAGGCTGGCAGCAGCTGGACACACAGCTGGGGCGGCAGCAGGTGGTCCTACAGCAGGTGGTCTGACAGCAGACCGGGCGGCTGCAAGGCTGGCAGCAGCTGGATCCACAGCTCTGGGCTTGGCACCCAGGCAGGCAGCAGCATGTGGGGTGGTAGCAGGTTCTATGGCAGTACACGGGTGCACAGGAAGCTGGCTGACAGCAAGACCGACAGCAGGTAGAACCACCGCAGGTTTGTCCACAGCTGCTGGCTCCACAGCAGGTGGGCTGACAGCAGCTGGTCACACAGGTGGGTTTGCAGCAGGTGGTTTCAGTGATTTGACAGCAAGTTTGGGGACAGGAGGGTTGGCAACAGCTGGACTCACAGCAGGTGGGCTGGCAGCAGGTGGTCACACAAGTAGGCTTGAGGCAGGTGGTCCTGCAGCAGGTGTTTTCACTAGTCTGATAGCAAGTTGGGGGGCAGCAAGGCTGACAGCAGCTGGGCTCACAGCAGGTGGGCTGGCAGCAGGTGGTCACACAAATAGGCTTGAAGCAGGTGGTCCTGCAGCAGCTGGTCTGACAGACAGGGCGGCAGCAAGGCTGGCAGCAGCTGGACCCACCACAGGTGGGCTGACAGCAGGTGGTTACACAGGCAGGTTTGTAGCAGGTGGTCCTGCAACAGGTGGTGTGACAGCAAGTTGGGGGGCAGCAGGGCTGGCAGCAGGGCTGGCAGCAGCTGGACTCACAGCAGATGGGCTGACAGCAGGTGGTTACACAGGCAGGTTTGTAGCAGGTGGTCCTGCAGCAGGTAGGTTGACAGCAAGGGGAGCAGCAGGAATGGGTCATAGTGTCAGTTGTGGAGGGGTGGCTTCTGAGCAGAGACAGATTTCTCAGAATCTGAATACCTCTTCTCTACTAGACCTTTTATACTCTGGTTCCCAAATTTAGGACCAATGAACAGCATTTTCCTTGTTATTATTTATAACTTTTTTCATGATCCATGGAAAATCGCCTAAGGAGGAAGTTTTTCCTAACTGTTATGAATCTTCTGAAAATAGGATTATTCTCCTAGTTAATATCAAACCATAGGAACTTATTTCCAGAAACGGGAGAAACCATCAACATCCATACCCTTATTTAAGTATGAATCATCATTTCTCAAGACAGAATTCATCCTTTTGTCACCTGTCAGTTCAGGATAATTTGTAGAAGATTTCAGAGCCGTTGAGCCCGCCTACATTTTCCTCTTGGAGCTACTTATATTGGGATTCACCCCTCAAGATAGGTGAAATAAAAGTGATGAATTCAACTCGTATTTTAATACATTCTGAATTAAAGTTATATTTTAACAAGGCTTTCATCTATGCCACACAAAATTCAATGATAGATAAATCTATGAGTAGGAAGCTTTTCCACTTGGCATCTCATTTCCTAAAAACAGGACACTGAGCACAGAAGAGTTAATGCTTTTGAACTGTGGTGTTGGAGAAGACTCTTGAGAGTCCCTTGGACTGCAAGGAGAGCCAACTAGTCCATCCTAAAGGAGATCAGTCCTGGGTGTTCATTAGAAGGACTGATGTTGAAGCTGAAACTCCAATATTTTGGCCACTTGATGCGAAGAACTGACTCACTTGAAAAGACCCTGATGCTGGGAAAGATCAAGGGCAGGAGGAGAAGGGGATGTCAGAGGATGAGATGGCTGGATGGTATCACTCACTCAATGGACATGAGTTTGAGTAAATTCTGGGAGTTGGTGATGGACAGGGAAGCCTGGCGTGCTGTGGTTCATGAGGTCACAAAGAGTTGCACGACTGAGCAACTGAACTGAACTCACTATATTAAACATTATCTTTCCTTGCTTAACTCCAAATCTGCTGACAGACCTGATAACAAACTTGATCTGGGGATGCTATCTTTATTAATATATTTAACAGCAAAGGGAAAAGTTTCAAACCTGTTAATTTGACAACTAAAATATTTTTCTTTGAATTGCAGTTTCAAAGAAAGGCTGTGGAGGATGGCAAAGTGGATAAGGATAGGCAAATGTATGGTGAAGGAAACCATACCTTTGATGATGATCATTTTGTATACAGAAATCTAAATACAATATGTTACAAGCAAAATTCAATGTTATAAGCCAATAAAAATATACAAATGTCAATAAATTATACATGCAGGAACAAAAGGGACAACAATGACTCAGTGGAGCAAAGCATAATATTTTGGATACTTAGCAATTTCCATATTTGTAACATTTTGAAAGAAAGAGCACATTTATTTCACTGATTAACACTGTGGCTCCTGATATTTCATTGGCTCTGACTTAACTGCAGTTATGGATTTCTGATGCCTCTGCTGCTGGGCATCCTGGTCTTGGTAGCAAAGTCGTATAAATCCCTGGTTAGTAGATCCAGGATATGGGTAATAGCACTAACAGTTCATCCAATCAAATAATCTGCTGCTGTTCATTCAGTCAGAATGGAATCATAGCAGAAGTGGGGTGGGTTGAATATCATCTTTCCATTCTGTGCCTCTGTCCTAAGAAAGGCTCTTAAAGGGTGGGAGTCAACATAGACTCACTTGAATAAAGGAGAACTCCAAGTTTACTAGCTTGGAACTTGAACTAGCAGTAATTTGTAATAGGGCTGAGTAATTGGGATGTTGGTTTGAAACAGTGATCACTTCTATTTTGAACAATCTGAAGCCATGTGCCTTAAAGCAGTTATATTGCTTAGCTTCTTCATAAGTTACAAGTGTGCTATATGCTGATTTTGCCACCAGCCACTTTGCTATAGTGTATTGAGGTCTGAATTTCGGTGCATTTGCTTATCCGTACTTGGATCTAAGTCTTGTCCAAAGAGCAAGAATTGTTATTGTGTGTCTGTTTTGGATACAAGAAGTTAAATGTCATTAAGGCTAAAGAATGATAATGTTCAGAGTGTCAAATAACGCATTTTGGAAAGTATAAGAGGGAGCAGATGGGGTGAAGATAAAATAAGAAAAGAAAGGCAAATGCCCCTTTTCAGGCATAAATGATTAAATAAAGAAAAGCAAGCATACTCTTTAAATACCAAAGCTAACCAGATGCTGCGTCAAAATGTCTGATAATTTCCTGTTAAACATGATAAACAGCAGCTAGAAAATAATCTTGGACATGATGATGACATCTCCTCATCAGGGTATACAACAGGATTTGGGAGAAGACTTCCATTTGAGAACCTCACTCTCCTGGAAACCCAGAACCCACACCTCTGACACCATGGTCAGCTCCTGTTCTGGCTCCATCTGCTCCGACCAGGGCTGTGGCCAAGGTCTCTGCCAGGACCGCCAGAGAAAATGCTAAATAATGACTACCCACCCACCTCCTGCCAAAAGTAAATTCCCCTCCTTGCCTTCAAGTTTATTGAGAGAAAAGAAGAGCTTCTTTTTTTTACTACAGGACCACCCTGCAAGGTCCTTTGGGGAAGCATTAAGTCAACTGTGACCCAATTCCCATCACAATGTAACTCACAATGAAATCTTGGATTCAACAGGGAGACACGTCAGGCAGAGTGTATTGGCAATATTGACGAGAAAGAGAAATCATTCTGTTGAAGACAGGTAATGTATAGAGACTGATTCTTAGAAATAAAACGTGTCGTGTATGAAAATTCAAAGGATAGTGTATAGTTTACAACCACATAAGACAAAGTGAAGGAGTGAACCAGAAGGAAGTAGAGTGTGCGTAGTCTTATAATGTAATTATGATTTTAAAACTACTCCCTCAAAACACAGTATAATCATTCTAACGAGGAGGGGTATTTCCTAGCTGTCTTCCTGCCTTCAGGCAGAACACCAACCATCTCCAAACAAACAAATGGCTGTAGAACTGTGGCCCAATTAGATCAAAATCTCTAACACCTGTTCTTGTCTTCACTTTGTGACTTCTCACTGATATAAGAATTTGTCTATATAAACTGTAACTTTCTTTTTATCATAAATGCTTTCGAGCTATGTTGAAACTAAATGCAAAAAACCTATTATACGTAGTTAAAATTTGTAAAATCACAGTTATAGCAGAGACTTTAACACCCTATTTTATTTATTTTTTTAATTTAAATTCTTTATTTTAGAAAGATCATTTGAAGGGGAAAAATAAACAAGGAAATAGAGAATGTGAGTAGAACCATTATCAGCTTAGATGTAATTGATAGTTATATGCACTCTCAGGTGACTCAGTGGTAAAGAATCTGCCTGCTGATACAGGAACCACAGGAAATGCAGCTTCAATCCCTGTGTCCAAAAGATCCCCTGGAGAAGGAAATGGCAACCCACTGCAGTATCTTGCCTGGGAAATCATATGGACAGAGGAGCCTTCCAGGCTATAGTCCATGAGATCGAAAGAGTTAGACATGACTGAGCAGGCATGCCTGACAAACTTTTCATAATTTTCATCTATATATCTATATATCTCCAGGATATTCACAAACATATAGATTACAAAGAAAACTCTTATAGCAGAATAATATAAACTTCTCTCTCTTACCCAAATGCAATGAAATTAGGCTTAAATAACTGAAAAACAGCACAACCAAACATGGTCATATAGCTTAGCTTTCTTTTTTACCTTCTTCCCTCCTTGCTGAAATTTGGTCTAAGAAACAAGGTGTGTCTATATGGGAATAGGGATGATCTGTTTTGCCATAAAAGTGTACTTCATTTGCCTTATTAAAATCATTTAAAAATTATAGAAAAGTTGCAAGAATAGCTCAAGAAGTGTTCTTTATGACAAAATGATGCTCTGTAACATAGGCCCTGGAGTATATATTCTACATCAGAGACATTCTCCTCCATAGTCACAATACAGTTCAATTTCAGACTTTTGTTCTTACCAACAATGCTGTAAAGAACATTTTGAGTTTATATCCTGAAGTTCCTGCTTATGTGTATCCGTTGAATATTTTTCTAGAAGTGAAATTGCTTAATCAAATCTTATAGTTACTGCTGAATTACTTTATAAAGAATTTACTCCAGCTTAGATATCTACCATTCTGTGTATGAAAACATCTGTTTCCTTTCAAGCTCTCCAACTTATTAGAGTTTTAAAAGTTAGATATTTTTATATTTGTCATTTCAAACTATTCACTTGCTATCCCCAGAGCCTAGGGCAAGACCTGGGACATAGTAAGTGTTCAATATTTGGTTTGCAAATGGATAAATTGTTCAATTAAAAATTTCAAAATTATAAATGAGACTGAACATCTTTTAAAACCTTAAAAGGCATTCATATTTCTATTTCAGTGAAATGACTGTTAATATCCTTCCCTCAATTTTCTATTTGGTTGTTGGCCTTTTTTTTCTTACTATGCATGCATTAAGAAAATTAGGTCTTTTCCGTGGTGGATTCATGTCAATGTATGGCAAAGCCAATATAATATTGTAAAGTTAAAAAAAAATTAAAAAAAATAAACTTTGGGTAAAACTTTTAAAAAAAAGGAAAATTAGGTCTTTTTGGTTATATTGGTTAACCCATTTATTATTTACTTACAGTTTGCTCTTTTGTAGTCTTTTGGTTTTTGTTTAAAGCTTTAAAAAGACTAACTAGACATTAAATTTTCAAATTTTTTCCTTTATTGTTAGTAAGTTTTCTGTCTTAGAATAGCCTCTCCACTTTTTTTTTTTTTTTAAGAAAAATGCCTCCAAGTACTCCAGTATGTTGACAGTTTATTTTTCTCAAACTGTCTTTAGAGAACAAGATCTACTATCCAACTTGAGGGCTGGTATGAGACACAGCTTTAAGGATGACACAGAGTGTTGACATTTAAATGATGTATTATATGACAACAAATTAGATGAAGAAGCTGAAGAGTCTTTGAAGTCAAATGATACATATAAGAAAGAAGATGAAATATGAGTCAAGAGGAAAAACTAGATTGGATGAACCACAACACAGAGAAAGGAAAAATGCATTCTATTCAACAAATAACTAATTTGATAATTGCCTATCTATTAAGGCAAACAATAACAAGGAAATAGGCCTTAACATAGTGACAGCAGTCGCTCAGGTGGGTATAAAAGGGGACATGTTCCAATGAGACTTCCAAACTCAAGAATCTCACTCTCTAACCCACCCAGAATCTCCACCCTCTGACACCATGGTCAGCTCCTGTTGCGGCTCCCTCTGCTCTGACCAGAGCTGTGGCCGAGGTCTCTGCCAGGAGACCTGCTGCTCCCCCAGCTGCTGCCAGACCACCTGCTGCAGGACCACCTGCTGCCGCCCCAGCTGCAGTGTGTCCAGCTGCTGCCGCCCCATCTGCTGCCAGACCACCTGCCGCCCCAGCTGCGGCGTGTCCAGCTGCTGCCGCCCCGTCTGCTGCCAGACCACCTGCTGCCGCCCCAGCTGCAGTGTGTCCAGCTGCTGCCGCCCCATCTGCTGCCAGACCACCTGCCGCCCCAGCTGCGGCGTGTCCAGCTGCTGCCGCCCCATCTGCTGCCAGACCACCTGCTGCCGTACAACTTGCTGTCGCCCCAGCTGTGGTGGATCCTCTTGCTGAAATCAACCATGAACCAGTTACTATCACATCAGTGTGGACATGTCATTCATTTTAAATTTTCCTTGTTTTAAATGACCACCAGTTTTAGTACCCTGTGGTACCACTAAGCCACAAGCAAAAGGGCTCCCATTCTGCATTCAAGACCATTCTTGTTCCCCACAGATCTCTTCCCTGCATCTAACCTCATGTGCATGATGTACTTGAACTAAACCCCCAGATATCTGACTATTATACCTGCCTTGACCTTCACAATTATGTTAACTATTTCTAAATAACAGTATCTTGATATGATAAATCCGTGTATTCGTTAATTATTTCTGAGAGTTGATTTTCAGTTTATTTTCCAGCATTCTTTTAAAATCTCAAGATGAAGAAAAGTGTGGGTTTTTATGGCCAGGAAAGAAAACTTGTTTTTCAAATATTGCATAATGCCTGTATTATATAATAGAAAAGACTTTATGTATTTTTCAAAATAAGATAAGCCATCCTACCTAGCAAGCAATAATTTTCTTACCCAGTCAGTAAAATGATCCATCCCGGGGCATGTTCTTGCACTGCTGGGCTCTGGAGATCATTCCAACATGTGTGAGGCGTGATTGCTTCCTATCAGGATATCACAATCCAGTACTGGAGTTAAGAGGACCCTCCCAGGTAGGTAGAATATGTTGGGTAATATTCGTGAGAAGAGTGAATTTCTGTCTGCAAGTGTGCATGCTAAGTTGCTTCAGTTGTGTCTGACTCTGTGAGACCCCATGAGTTGCAGCCCACCAAGCCCCTCTGTCCATGGGATTCTCTAGGCAAAAAAAAAAAAAAAAACCAACCTCTGGATTGAGTTGACATTTCCTGCTCCAGGGGATCTTCTCAAGCCCTCAGTGTTATTATCATGTTTCTAAGGTAATTATTAAGTACACCAATGTTAGAGAATCTCTGTTAAAATTCTAGCTCTCCAAAATTACTTCAGTTCATTTCAGTTCAGTTCAGTCGCTCAGTCATGTCCGACTCTCTGCGACCCCGTGAATCACAGCACGCCAGGCTTCCCTGTCCATCGCCATCTCCTGGAGTTTACTCAAATTCATGTCCATTGAGTCAATGATGCCATCCAGCCATCTCATCCTCTGTCGTCCCCTTTTCCTCCTGCCCCTAATCCCTCCCAGCATCAGAGTCTTTTCCAATGAGTCAACTCTTCACATGAGGTGGCCAAAATCACTTACCACTCCTTAAACCTGTCTCTGCCTTTGTACTGGCTCAAGTTCACTCTCAAACTGTCTCCTTCTTATTATTCAAGGTCCACGTCTAACATCACTTTTGTGCATCAGTTTTAGACAATTAGTTACTTCTCCTACCATATGGAAATTCATAACACTTGATTCTCTGCATAGAATTATTCTTTATACTGTAACTATTTATCTCTTGCCCTATACACATTGAGTTTCTCAAAGGTAAGGATTCTATGATTTATTCAATAGATATGTATATTGAGCCAGCTCTTGGTCATGCTGTGAACAAAGCATGGGGATTATAATAAAGACCTATTAGTATCTTCATAGGAAGCCCTGGAAAAGTGATAATAAAACAATGTGAAACACATGAGGAGCATGCTCCTTGAATATTAGAAGAGGACTAGGGAGCGGTGATTTGGGTGGAAATTATCTGGGAGGGTTTATTGGAGGAAATAATGACAACGAAGTCTTAAAGAAGAAATAGGATGTTTCAACGCCATTCTCCCAAATCATTCCACCCACGCCCTCTCCCACAGAGTCCAAAAGACTGTTCTAGACATCTGTGTCTCTTTTGCTGTCTCGCATACAGGGTTATCATTACCATCTTTCTGAATTCCATATATATGCGTTAGTATACTGTATTGGTGTTTTTCTTTCTGGCTTACTTCACTCTGTATAATAGGAAAGGAATCGCCAGTTCAGGTTCGATGTATGATACAGGATGCTTGGGGCTGGTGCGCTGGGATGGCCCAGAGGGATGGTATGGGGAGGGAGGTGGGAGAGGGGTTCAGGATGGGGAACACATGTGCACCATACATCATGTTGATGTATGGCAAAACCAATACAATATTGTAAAGTTAAAAAAAAAAAAGAGAGAAGAAGAAGAAATAGGGGTAGGGTGGTGGTTCATGCATAATGCCTAGAACAGAATAGGAGGTTCTCAACCACTGTTTGCTGAAGAGATGAGTGACAGTCTAGAGCAATATGGGACTCCAGGTTTATAATTCTATCAAATCCAATAGAGAGCTTTCAAGGAGTACATTTTTAACCAAGATCTTGCAAACATGGGCCTGATGTTGTAATTCCAACTATGAGTCACTTGGGACTTTTTTAGGCCTCAACCTAATCCTTAGATGACCCTGTGTACATTCTGAACACTGCAGACTGTAGGGTCAGTGACTCACTTTCACTCTCAGGAAAGTAATTCCTACTAAGGGTTTTATACATTCCTAGGAATGTTATATGTCAGTGCAATAGTCCATCACTTGCCTGACATAGTACCTGAATCATTAAGAAAGGATTAGGACAATGTCCTGAATGTCTCCGGCATTCTTTAAGTCTCTTCCTTTGACATTCACACAATAAAATCTAGTTAATTTGGGCACATCCCACTTTGGATGTGTGTAGCTTATTTTTCCCGACCTGCATTTCTATAAAATTTGGCTTCTTCCATAAAATGATTGTTTGTAAGGCAAATTAAAGTAAATATAGTTACAGAAGATATATTTAACTCAATGTGGACCGACTTAGCACTAATTATAAATGAATCATATCGTTTTCTACCCAAGCCTTGACTTATTACTTAGAAGCCTTCTTTAGCTATGATTCTCAATTATGCTTTAAAGGTACTGGAAATAAGGTAAAAGGTATTATTTTTTTAAGTTCTAGCTAATCAAATTAGACAAGTTTGCCTTTTTAAAAATATAAATTTATTTATTTTAATTGGAAGCTAATTACTTTACAATATTGTATTGGTTTTGCCATACATCAACATGAATCCACTACGGGTATACACATGTTCCCCATCCTGAAGCCCCCTCCCACCTCCCTCCCCATACCATCCCTCTGGGTCATCCCAGTGCACCAGCCCTGAGCATCCTGTATCATGAATCCAACCTGGACTGGCGATTCATTTGTCTTTTTGAAAAATTGAAGCATAGTTGACTTATAGTATTATGTTAGTTTCAATGTACAACATAGTGATTTGATATTTCTGTAACTATACAATATACAAAGTTATAACATTATTGACTATATTCTCAGTGCTATACCTTGCATCTTAGTGACATTTATTTTATAACTCATAGTTCATACCTCTTAATTTCCTTCACCTCTTTTGCTTTCCCCAAACCTCCTTTCTTTCTGGCAACCATTTGTTTGTTTTCTGCATCTATGAGTCTGTTTCTATTTGGTTACATTTGTTTGTTTTGTTTTTTCGATTCCACATATATGGGAAAACATACAGTATTTGTCTTTCTCTGTCTGGCTTATTTCACTTAGATAATACTCTCTATGTCCATTCATGCTATTGCATATGGTAAGATTTCCTCATTTTTTATAGGTGAGTAATATTCCACTTATACATTCTTTATCCATTTACATGTCAATGGTCACAAATTATTTCCCATGTTATGACTACTGGAAATAATGCTGCAATGAACACTGAAGTGTGTATACCTCTTTGAGCTAGTGTTTTCCTTTTCATAGGGGCAAATACCAGGAGTGGAATTCCTAAATTGTATGGTAGTCTTACTTTTAATTTTTTGAGGAAACTCCATACTGTTTTTCTTAATGTAAATGTTACCAATTTTCAATGTACCAACAGCGCACAACAGTTACCTTTTCTATATATCTTTGCCAAGAATTATTTTTTGCCTTTTTAATGATAGCCATTCTGACAGGTATCAGGTGATATCTCAATGTGGTTTTGATTGCATTAGTGATATTGAATATCTTTTCTTGTGCCCACAGACCATATATGTGTATGTATGTATAATGTGGGGAAATGTCTATTTAGGACTTCTGCCTAGTCTAAAATTATATTTTCTTGTTCTTTTGATATTGAGCTGTACGAGTTCTTTGGCTTCCCTGGTGATTCAGACAGTAAAGAATCTGTCTGTAATGTGGGAGATCCGGATTTGATCCCTGGGTCAGAAAGATCCCTGGAAAAAGGAATGACAACCCACTCCATCCTGGGAAAAACCATGGACAGAGGAGCCTGGTGGGCTACAATGCATGGGGTTGCAAAGAGCCAAACAGAACCGAGTGACTAGCACTTTGACTTTCACTTGTATGAGTTCTTTACATAGTTTGGGTATTAATCCTTTATTGGCCATATCACAAATATTTTCTTTCATTCACTAGGTTACTTCTCATTTTGTTAAGGTTTCCTTCACTGTACAAAGAATTTTTAGTTTAACATCATCTCACTTTTAATTTTTTTTTGCTTTTGTTTCCCTTGTTTAAAGAGAAAGATCCAAAAAAAAATTTATATATATATATATATATATATATATATATATACACATTGCTAAGACCAAAGCAAAGGAGAGTACTGTCTCTATTTCTTCTAGGAGTTTAATATCTTCTGGTCTTAAGTTTATGTCTTTTATCTATTTTGAGTCTATTTTTGTATATGATGTGGGAAAAAAAAATCCAGTTTGATGTTCTTCCATGTAGCTTTCCAGTTTTCCCATCACCGATTATTGAAGAGATTGTCTCTCCTCACTTTTCCTCAATGTAAATTTTTGCCCCCTTTGTCATAGTTTAATTGAACATATGTGTACGGAGCTTTTTTTGGGGGGGCTCTCTATTCTGTTCCATTTATCTATGTATCTGTTTTTGTACCAGTGTCATACTGATTTGATTACGATAGCTTTGTAGAATAGTTCAAAGTCATGGAGGGTGATAACTCCAACTTTGTTCTTCTTTCTCAAGAGTGCTTTGGCTAATCAAAATTTTTTGTGGTCCTATACAAATTTCAGGATTATATGATGGGGTTATATCCTGATANCAGATTGTGCGTAGCTGTCCCTCCTGTCCCCAAGTTACTCCTGTTCCTCATTATGGAGTTAACCCCCGTGATCTCTTACCTAATCATCTTTGGCAAATAGATGTGACTCATGTCATAAAATTTAGAAAACAAAAATATGTTCATGTAACTATTGACACTTTTTCTGGGTTTCTACATGCTACCTTAAAAACCGAAAAAGCCAGTAAACACTGCATAGCCCATTGTTTAAAATGTTTTGCTGTCATAGGTATACCTAAAAAAATTAAAACTGATAATGGCCCAGGTTACACTGAAAAAAATTTTCAAATGTTTTGCTCTCAACTCTCTATTGTTCATAAAACAGAAATTCCCTATAACCCACAAGGCCAAAAAATTATAAAACGTGCTCATCAAACTTTAAAACATCAATTTATAAAAATAGAAAAGGGAAAATTATACCCTTGGACACCCCAGAATTATCTTAATCATGCCTTATTTATTTTAAATTTTTTACAATTCGATGCTCATGGCAAATCGGCGGCACAGAGATTCTAAAATGCTGACACAGTGTCGTCTAAACCTCAAGTCATTTGGAAAGACCCTTTAACTAATTGTTGAAAAGGGCCAGACCCGGTACTAATTTGGGGGCGAGGGCATGTTAGTGTTTTTCCACAGGATGCCAAAACGCCGCGCTGGCTCCCGGAAAGGCTGGTACCCACGGCGGAGACGGTCTCTGATAAAGCAAATGCAGACCCTAACGCTGTCAGATCTCCCCAAAAAGACGCCTCCCAAGATGTTATCACCTAAGGAGATGCAAGCCTTAATGAGAAAAATTTACAGCACCGTCAAACGGAGTCATAGCCCTGCAGCCGTTGCATTGTTTCTAATTACCTTAGCAAACACTCTGATGACTATGGTAGAGGGCAATATGTTCATATCTTGGGCTCATTCTTATGCTGATTTCTATAATACCTCCAATTGCTGGGTGTGTGGGGCTATGCCGCTGTCTGTGACTGATGGGCTTCCTTGGTGGGTCTCTCCCCTAGATACAGGAGATATGAATTCTCTATGTGATTTTTTAAATCAGATAAAAAATATACATCATAGTTTAACCAATCTTAATGTTTCTTGTTTAAGCTGGTGTAATGAGATACATGACAAGAAATCGGGCCATAAAGTTATTTTTAATGCTTCTAGAAGTTATAAAGCTGTTACTAAGACTTATGCTACTTATCTGAATAAAACCAAAGGACCTCGAACCAGTTCACGCCTCATTGGAGAATATTATCAGATTTGGGATGAATATTTCTGGATGACTCCGGAAAAAGGACATCTTATTGTACCTGCTGCCATTTGTTGGGAACAAAGAGAACATTTTTATGGTTTCAATAACACCCCGCTCAAAGCTGCAGACCTCAAACCATTAGGATTCCTGTCGACTTCTTTATGCAAAAAGACCTTTGCTGTGACTCACACTCCCGGCCAGCCTAATATCTGGCCTAGCTCGGATTGAAAATTAAATCCTAGACTAAGATGGGTAGCTCCTAATGAGACAAAATGGATATGTAGAAATAATATCTGGCCATGGCTTCCTATTAGATGGATAGGACGATGTACTTTGGGACTTGTCTTTGCCCCTGGTCGTATTCAAAAATCTACTTTGATTAACCCAACTAATTTATCGTACTAAAAGGCACAATGGACTCGTTCAGTTTTCCATTGGTATGATTATTTGGCTGCAGTATTTGTTCCTTCAATCGACAATATAGATATTATGACTCGGGTTGATGCACTTACAAATTTTACTCAAAATGGTTTAACTGATGCTGAAAATGCCTTAAAAGCTCTTAATGAGGAGCAGGCTCAAATGAAAAAAGCTGTATTACAAAACAAGATGGCGTTAGATATTCTCACTGCAGCACAGGGCGGAACATGTGCCGTTGTTAAAATTAAATGCTGTGTATATATAACTGATTTAAGTAATGATGTGTCTAATGCTTTAGATGATATAAAAATACAAGTGCATGCTATGTCTGATTCCTCTGTATCTCTTGGTAAAACAATTTTGAGTTGGTTTAAAACAGATTGGTGAAAAAACATACTCATGATTGCCTTTATAGGCTTAATTGTACTTCTTTGTGGACCATGTTTGCTTCAATGTCTTACAAATTTTTTAACTAAAAAAATGCTCATGTTTTCCTGACTTATAAACAAACAAACAAAAAAAAATGNTTGAGTTGGTTTAAAACAGATTGGTGAAAAAACATACTCATGATTGCCTTTATAGGCTTAATTGTACTTCTTTGTGGACCATGTTTGCTTCAATGTCTTACAAATTTTTTAACTAAAAAAATGCTCATGTTTTCCTGACTTATAAACAAACAAACAAAAAAAAATGATGACAAAACCTGACTTGGGGTTTCATGTACAAGGCATAAAAAAAATTCTGGCTTTTACTACAAAAAAAAGGGGGAGCTGCGGGGAGCCACCCCTGTCCAAGGGGGCTTCCAGCCCAAGGCATAGCTCAGCAAGCTTCCTTATCTTAAGGGCCTGGNAAAATTCTGGCTTTTACTACAAAAGAAAGGGGGAGCTGCGGGGAGCCACCCCTGTCCAAGGGGGCTTCCAGCCCACGGCATAGCTCAGCGAGCTTCCTTATCTTAAGGGCCTGGGCTGAAGGCATGGCTCTGGGAGCTGCCTTATCTTAAGGGCCTGTGGGAACACAGGCATAGCTCTCTGTCCCGCCACCCCTGGTTAGTCCTTGAGGCCTGGGAAACAACTCTTGCCTTGACCTGATTCCCTGAGTTTAGCAAACTGTTATCTTAGTCATTAACTACCCACTTCTTGGAATGTACACTTTAGGCTTGTGGGAAAATCAAGAGACAGGTGCGTAATCTCCAAAGAATTTTTACTTCACTCCCTTCTCTTTTTTAAATACTATGTACTCAATAAAGACTTTGTCAGTTGCATGAAAACCTGCCTCATGGTTAATTGCTTCTGAACCTCTCGACCCCATCTTTTCTTTCTTCTTTATTTCTCAGCCTCGTTGCCCTTCTTCAGGACCGTTCGACTTTGCCGGCTGGCACCGGCAATAAGCCAGTTGTAATTTGAAATATCAAAATGCGTTTAACACACTTAATCTACTGAATATGATGGCACAGTGGTAAAGAATCTGCTTGCCAGTGCAGGAGACACAAGAGATGTGGGTTTGATCCTTGGGTTGGAAAGATGCCCTGGAGTAGGAAGTGGCAGTCCACTCCACTTGCTTGGAAAATTCTGTGGATAGAGGAGGCTGGCAGGCTACAGTTCATGGGATCACAAAGAGCCAGACACAACTGAGCGACTGAGCACACTCTCACACTGACTATCATAGCTTACCCTAGACTACTTTAAACATGCTTGGAACACTTACTCTTGCCTACAGTTGGGCAAAATCATTCGACACAGAACCTATTTTATGATAAGATGCTGAATATCTCATGAAATTTATTGAATATTGTACTGAAATGAAAAACAGAATGAGTATGGGTACAACATGAGTACAGAGTGGTTGTGAGTGTATTGATTGTTTACCCTTATGACTAGTAGCTATGGCCCATTGCCACTGTCTGGAGTGTCATACAGTATATCACTCACCTGAGAAAAGATCAAAATTCAAATTTTAATTCAAATATAATTTCTACTGAATGAATATCACTTATGCACCGTTGTAGAGTCAAAAAATCTTAAGTTGAACTACTGTAAGACAGGGACCATCTATAGTGCCATTTACAGATATGAAGACTAAGAGAAAAATAAACCTGGAGGAAGAAATGAACCAAGAGTTCTGTTTTGACCATGTCAAATTGGAGATTAATATTATCCACCCAAATGAAGCTTTTAACTAGGGAGTCTTCATCACAGTGGAAAAGTCAGGGATTGCGTTAAAAATGTGGATTCATGTTGATGTATGGCAAAACCAATACAATATTGTAAAGTAATTAACCTCCAATTAAAATAAGTAAATTTATATTTAAAAAACTTTCCAAAAAAATGTGGTGTTCTTGGTGTTTTATGGAGCTGGATGAAATCAAACAAGGAAGATGTATAGGCAAACAAGATAAATAAAAGAAACTAAAATCACAGCTATAAAATCTATACTAGGAGGAAAAAAGTGATTCTAAATTTCTAGAAAATCTTATTACTGGACAAGGCAAATAACTTAAATCTGCATAACGACCTTATCACTGTTTAGTGTGTTTTTCCTGGTTAACTCCCATAACTAGCCTCTCCTGTCTCCAAAATCTTTTGCATTTAGCTAGAGATGATATTTAAGGTGGTGGCCTGGCCCATTTTGAGGAGCTCCTTAGTTTTCCTGGGTATCTCCCATGGACATAGAGGTATACATGTAATTAAATTTCTGGGTTTTTTTTTTTGCCTATTAATCTATTTTATTACAGGTGGGTCTTAGCCAAGAACCTAGAAAAGTAGGTTCTCTCTAGAAAGATTTCCCTCTCGAATGGTAGAGGGAACATTATTGTTCCTCCTCTGCAATGCTCTCTCGATCTTATTCACAGCATGCTCCATTCTGATAGTTTCACATGTACCTATGCTTCATTCTTTAAGTTGCCGAGTTGCTGCAGCTCCAGTTCCAAATCTAGCTTTTCATTCTGGGTGTTTGAAGCTCTAGCTATGCATTGGAATTACCTCCTTAATGAATAGAGAGATGCTCCTCCAAGACCATATGAGTCAAACTATATGGAGGGGTGCTGAGATCAAACCTAGTGCTGGGCCTCCTACACTTCTTCCAGTTCATAAAAAGCAGGTGGAGCTTTGGTTTCCTACCTACTAAGCAGTTTAAAGGTATACTTTTTTTTTGTTGAATGCACTCACATGAAATGCATCATTGTGCACTCTTGGGTTTGTGAACTCGCATTACAGGGCAAGAATGAGATTCAAATTATTTATAAACCAGCAGTTCAAAGTCAATAAATAATCAGAATAGACATAAGGCTTAGCTCTAGAGGAGGAGCCCTTCTCATATTCTTGACTTTCTTTCTTACTGGATCACAAGGATGCATCACGGCAGGGGCACTCTGGGAGCTCAGGGCATTGTTTATTTACCAAGAGAACATCATAGCAGCCAATACAGCTGAACTGGTCTATTCTCTGAGCACCACGCTGGCCTGGAACTCCCCTGATACCCAGCCCCAGTGGTTCACAGTGGAGATCTCCAAGCAATGTAATGGCATGACATAGCCTTCTTAAAATTTTTTTTCTGTTTACAAAAGAAAAACAAGTCATTAAAGAAAAAGTGAAGAAAAGTGTTAAGAAGAAAATTAAGTTTCCATTAGTCTATCAACCAGTGATAATTACTATGCACAATTCTGGTAATGATGTCAATATTTATCTCTATATACTTTTTTTTCACAATTCAGGTTACACTGTATATTCTATTTTTTTCTTTTTTTTAAATTTAAATTTATTTATTTTAATTGGAGGCTAATTACAATATTGCATTCATTTTGCCATACATCAACATGAATCCACCATGGGTGTACACATGTTCTCCTTCCTGAACCCCCCTCTCACCTCTCTCCTCATACCATCCCTCTGGGTCATCCCAGTGCACCAGCCCCAAGCATCCTGTATCCTGCATTGAACTTGGACTAGCGATTCATTTCTTGTATGATAATATACACGTTTCAATGGAGAACAGTGTGGAGATTCCTTAAAAAACTGGAAATAGAACTGCCTTTTGACCCAGCAATCCCGCTGCTGGCATACACACCGAGGAAACCAGAATTGAAAGTGACACGTGTACCCGAGTGTTCATCGCAGCACTGTTTATAATAGCCAGGACGTGGAAGCAACCTACATGTCCACCAGCAGATGAATGGATAAGAAAGCTGTGGTACATATACACAATGGAGTATTACTCAGCCATTAAAAATAATACATTTAAATCAGTTCTAATGAGGTGGATGAAACTGGAGCTTATTATACAGAGTGAAGTAAGCCAGAAAGAAAAACACCAATACAATACACTAATGCATATATGTGAAATCTAGAAAGATGGTAATGATAACCCTGTATGCAAGACAGCAAAAGAGACACAGATGTCTAGAACAGTCTTTTGGACTCTGGGGGAAGGAGAGGGTGAAATGATTTGGGAGAATGGCATTGAAATATGTATATTCTATTTTGATGTCGTTGTTGTTCACTTGCTCAGCTCAGTTGTGTCTGACTCTTTGTGACTCCATCGACTGAAGTATGCCAGGCTACCCTGTCCTTCATCATCTCCTGGAGTTTGCTCAAACTCATGTCTATTGAGTCAGGGATGCCATCCATCCATCTCATCTTCTATCTTCCCGTTCTCTTCCTGCCTTCAGTCTTTCCCAGCATCAGGATCTTTTCCAGTGAGTCAGCTCTTCACAACAGGTAGCCAAAGTACTGGAGCTTTGGCTTCAGCATCAGCCCTTCCAATGAATATTCACAGTCAATGTCCTTTAGGATTGACTAGTTTGATCTTGCAATCCAAGGGACCCTCAAGAGTCATCCCCAGCACCACAGTTTGAAGGCATCAATTCTTTGGTGCTCAGCCGTTTTTACTGTCTAGCTCTCACAGCCATACACGACTACTGGAAAAGCCATAGCTTTGAATATATAATGGCAAAGTAATATCTTTGCTTTTTAATATACTGTCTAGGTTTGTCATTGCTTTACTTCCAAGGAGCAAGCATCTTTGAATTTCATGGCTGCAGTCACCACCTGCAGTGATTTTGGAGCCCCCCAAAACAAAGTCTGTCACTGTTTCCATTCTTTTCCCATCTTTTTGCCATGAAATGATGGGACTGGATGCCATAATCTTTGTTTTTTGGATGTTGAGTTTTAAAGCAGTTTTTTCATGCTCCTTTTTCACCTTCATCAAGAGGCTTTTTAATTCCTTTTCAATTTCTGCCATAAGGATGGTGTCATCTGCATATCTGAGGTTATTGATATTTCTCCCCACAATCTTGATTTCATTTTGTGCCTCATCCAGCCTGGCATTTCACAGTTAGAACTGGACATGGAAAAACAGACTGGATCCAAATAGGAAAAGGAGTACGTCAAGGCTGTATA
>SJYA01002427.1:46022-61239 GCA_006410615.1 Neotragus moschatus | reverse complement strand
TGCTTGTATATTTTTGAGATTAGTTGTTTGTCAGTTGCTTCATTTGCTATTATTTTCTCCCATTCAAAAAAAATATATAGGTCCTTTTATATCTTAAGTCTTTTTCACAGTGCCAGCTTGGCTCTTTATTTCATGACATCTCTGATGCTATTGTGGCTTCTCTGGTGGCTCAGACAATAAAGCTTCTGCCTTCAATACAGGAGACCTGGGTTCGATCCCTGGGTTGGGAAGATCCTCTGTAGAAGGAAATGGCAACCCACTCCAGTACTCTTGCCTGGAAAATCCCATGGACAGAGGAGCCTGGTAGGCTACAGTCCATGGGGTCACAAAGAGTAGGCCATAGCTGAGTGACTTCTCTCTTTCTCTCTGACACTGTTAGCATCAGGTGATTGCCTATAATAGTGTATTTCTAATGATAGTTAATTTGTGCTGTAATTGAGTACTAGTGGTGCCCTTATAATATATATGTTCAGTTCAGCATATCATTGCTATTAAGTAAAACATCACTCATCCATCTGGATTTTCTGACTAAAAATAACCCTCTGAGAGAAATTCATAGGCTTCTCTCACATTAGCACCACTCCTAAAATGCTGTTATCATTGTCCATCAAATCCAAAACACTTGAGCTGTAAACTCCTAAAATATTGAAAATATGTCCCAGGTGGCAACTTGTCAACAGCTTCTCAACAAACAATTTTGTTTCTTGAAAGACCACTAAGAGAATAATGAATTTTACCCATTTCTCTACTCCCTAAAAATACATTGGGAGGGTGTGAAAATCGTTTAGGCCGTTGACTTTTTCTCAGGGGAAGATTATTTATAATATAGTGAAGTTACTGCATATTTTAATTGAAGTGTTCTGTCAGACTACTTATATCCAAGGGCATCTTTCTAAGGCATGATTGAAAAAGACTGGTTTTATTTGTTTTCTCTTAAATCACTGACACAATCTTAATTGGGCAGATCTTTAAATGGCATGCATCAAGTATGCATCTAAAAGACTAGATTCTATTCCTGGGTATGGCCTAGATTGAAAACAAAGAAAACTGTAGACCAACTTCCAGATTGATAGAGCTGTTTTATGATATGTATTATAAATTATTTTAAAGAAGGACATATTTAGGAATTAATTAGTCTAAAATAAACTGTAGTATAATGGTTTATAACCAAACACTATGGACTTAGGTTTCACATTTTTCTTTTAGTCTTTGAAAATCCATTTCCTCCAACACAACTGCATGTTGAAATAATTTTTCATGTTGAAATTGCTAGTAGTGCTCATGTTCTTCTAAGATTATTATTACTATTTGGATTTTGCTTATACAAGCAGATTTGTGTATAAGTGAGAAAACTTAAGAGAGTGGGAATGTGAAAAATTCACCAAATCTCAATTCAGGAGATCTGGCTTCTACTCTTTACTATGAAACTTGCTATGTACACTTGGGCAGGCAACTGTGTACAAAGGGAAATTTGAACTCGATAAACTTTCCCTTATATACCCCTGAGGGTAAGGCTTACTGAGGCTACTTACTAACAATATAAATACCCAGGACTCATTCGTCACTTACGGAAACATAATCTTCAGGGAAGGGAGCATTTGAATATCTGTGTTTGACAAGCACCTAGAGGAGTCGTTAATGAAATTTGAGAAGCATGAAGTTAGACAATCTCTAAAGTTTCTTAAAGTTCTTAATTTCTTCAATTGTAAATATACTTTGAGAATCAGCTATGATTTACATATTTACAAGGAGCTATAAATGATCAGGGAACACACCAAAAGAATATGTGTATATATATATATATATATACACACAGAGAGAGAGAGAGAGAGATAGATGTATTGGAAGGTGAAAAGGAATTTTTTATTTAGTTAGAAAGTTTTACATAGGTAACTAACTGATTAACCTGCTTGATGTATAAACTACTTTTTTATATTTGAACAATTAATCATTCAACTTCTGTCTGTTTCCAGTGTCTCCTGTTCAAGGCCAGCTCTCTGCTTCCTAAGCATCTATTTACTCAAATCATTAGGGATCCAGCCTATTTGCAAACAGTGTGGGAAATACCTAAAGGCCTTGAAAAATTCATTAACATGGCTAAATTTTAGTTGTCATGATTAATGACAACTTATTTATTAATATGTTGATGAATGCATTAGCCTAAAATGTTTCCCATGCCAGGAGTGTTTCTGACTGAAATCCCAGGTTCACAACTTATTTTATTTATCCTCAAGAGTTCAGCTATTGTTTTCAACTTTTATCATACAAAATTTAAAAGCCTTTCAAAATTTTTAGATTATTATTAATAATCTATAGACTTTGCTGATATTCTCAGATATAATCAAGGGGTACCCTGTCGTTTGAGAGTGAAAGAAAATGGACCTATTTGAGCATTTCTCCTAAAATCCCATTACTATTGGTGAGGAATTATGTTATTTTTGAATCCAACATCTCTTTTAAGAACTTGGATTAATTTAAATATAGTATTTTTAATGTCTTTTTCATCTGTGAGTTTTTCATATTACATTGTAGCTCAAATTTTTTCACTCCCAACATAGAATTTGTGCAGGCCTGTTTTTATTCCAATATATAAGATTTAGCACAAAATCTGAAGAGTTTGAAGATTTAGGGCAAAATAATAAGCAACTTAAAATTTAATTAGAATATTCCTATTTTATTTTATGGCTCTCCCAGGTGGTGCTATTGGTAAAAAATCCACCTGCAGTGCAGGAGATGCAAGGGACGCAGGTTTAATCCCTGGGTCAGGAAGATCCTCTGGAGAAGGAAATGGCCACCCACTCCAGTATTCTTGCCTGGAGAAACTCATGGACAAAGGAGCCTGGCGGGCTACAGTCCTTGGGGTCGCAAGAGTCAGACACAGCTGAGCGACTAACACTCTCACTTTCTCTAAAAACTAGCTCTCATTTTCTCTTTGGCTCTTACGAAGAACTGGGTCTGTCCTCTTTGTTTGTGCAGTCCCTTTAGAATGTAACCTTTGGGCCTATTGTGGAAATACAGTTGACAATAAAATAAGCAAACAAGCAAAAGCCTCTCCACAAAGTAGAAGAGAAATTTAAGTTTTATTGCTGAATAAACATTACATTAGAATGTGATGTGTATCATAGGCAATCCACTAAAAGAATCGCAAGGAAAGCAAAACATCGCATCCTCTTACATAATCAAGCAGATAGAACCATCCGTATATTTTCTCAAGGTAAGCAATAACTGGTCCCTAAGGAAGAAGACAGCATCGTTCATTACGCATAGTTCCTTCTAAATTCACCTGGTAATTTGGGCAGCCATCTGTGTCTGTTAATTGCCTTTATCCAAAAGAAAAATAAATTTTTCATATATTTGTAACAGGAAGTAGCTTGCAGTTTATTGTTAAGTACCAGCTGACTCCCACCTTCCCACAGAAACTGAATCGTAAGGCACTGTCTTCCTTTTTGTTTACAAGAGGTGGTTCCAGAAATGTTTCAGAGTTCCAAGAGATGGTTTCAGGTCCGTAAGAAAGACATTCCTGGCTAGTAAAGCTGGAGAAAGTTTCATTTAGGTTGTGCGAAGATTTATATACATCTCAAGAGAGCAGAGAAGAATTCATAACTTGTATTCACTTTTTTATTTATAGTTTTCTAAAGTTAAAATCTAAACTTCCTAAATACTCTAAGAAAAACAGAACGAGAATTGCTTTCCTTTTTTGAACCTGAGAAGACTGAATATTTGTTTATCTTATTTTAAATATATATTTGCTCCACAGGCTTCACCTGTCAAAGTGGTTTGTCATTGTATTTTAGTAACCAAAAAAACATCATGGCATCACAATAGGAGGTAAAGGTGACTAGACACAGTTGTAATTTAATTTTTCTTTTTCTGTTAGTAGATTACAAGCCAATTATTTAGGTTAAATATGCAAAACATCTGCTGTTATAAAGTAGAAAGTTTTTTTTAGTGTATTGTCCAGAGTGCAAAGATTAGTTTTATATTAACATTTTTTGAAATTAGAAAACCTTTACATATCACCAAAGCCAATAGCTTTCATTTTTCTAGTGTGAGATAGTTATTAACAGAACTTTAACTACAACTTAACTGTTTTAATTAGAATTTTTTATTATTACACCATTGTCCCTCTTATTTTACTTTTGTAAAAGTATGGTTTTATGTAGGGGAGAACATATATAATGGTAAGCCCAAAACTTATTAGGTATTTGTAAGTATAAAATCATATTTTCTAAATGATCCAAAAGGAATTTCTACGTCTTAGGGTCTTTGCTTTGTATTCTTATCTGCATTGGAAACTATTTTATTAGGGAAATGAAGTAGAAATAGTAAATTAGTTGCAGTCATTAAAATGTTCTCTGATATCTTAAAAAGCTTCAATGATTTTCTAATTATTAAGAAAAATGTGTCATTTTTCCATACTAGTAGGTGGAAGTACTGATTGCACCTAGTTAATATGTCTTACATCTTCTAAGCAAGTAAATACCATTTTAAATTTAAGGTTACTACCCATAATTATCCCTTAGTTTTATTTCTTTAGTCATTCATTTGGCTCATCTTACATTGTCTAAAGTTTGGTAAAACATGGAAAGCATCAGTTTTGAAAATTAGATAATATTGACATGCCTCTTTTATTTTGGCCCTGTCCTTACGTTAAACTCTCTGTGGTTGTTGCATTTTACCTTTATGATATAATAATACATATAAAATTCTAATCCTGTATTACTCCATGCTTTAATCTCTCTCTCTCCACTAGATTAAAATTGCCCCATTCATCATCTTCTGAATGCAACAAAATTTCACTTACCTAAAAACTAGTAACTGATTTCACCAACCTGTAGAGCATTTAAACACTCTTGAAGCCAAGTTGACTGTCCTTTTGGGTATAATTTTCTTTCTCTGTGTTTAATTTTGATTGTCAACAAAAGGGAAGGGATTTGAATTCTATTTTATTTTGCATACTGATATTTGTCTCTCTTTTTTGGGGATACAGTTGTTTAGGGTTTCCCCGGGTGGTCAGCAGTGAAGAATCCACCTGCCGTGCAGGAGCAATGCAGGAACAATGCAGTGATAGTGCACAAAGATGTTGAATGTGCTCTACTAACAATAGAAAGCCTAGTATTTGGATTTAAGTGTATACCTTTTGTTTTCAATTAATAATACACATTTTATCTGAAGTTTGCGCAATAATAAGACAAAATATCTAATTGTCTCTTTACTCTGTGGGTCAGCCCTAATTCTGTTTAAGCATACAAAAAATGCATTTATTCAAATAGTAGAGTGAACCCATTTTCATTTTATCTTAAATCAGAGTAATTGAAGAATATTATTCAAATAAATACTTCTAGAAGAGTATAATCTACTAAAATAATTTAGTCTGAAACTTCACAATCAACTTGGCAGGCATTGCAATGTAATCTGTTTTAACTAGAAAGGTGCTTTGCTTGAAGTCATGCTCCTCAAACAGATATTGGATAGAATTCCACTGAGGAGAAAAGTTATAAGCCCACAATGGCATATCCCTGGAATTTAAATTTTCCCAAAAGATTTGGAGAAATGAATTCATAGCTCTTATGAAAATGAATATTCATAGTTCAAGTGGTGGAATGGAAAATAAGATTAACATGCTGAAGACTCTTATGAGTTTCATCTCTAGGGTTTTAGTTGTAGCAAGCAGAGGTTTCTTCTCTGACTTTAAATATATTTCTGTTAAAAAGACAGTGCTCAGTGCCTTTAGTCACTCATCACTTAAGTTTCTGGTAAGTTTTCTATTTCATTCATTCACTCACTTAACAGGTATCTTTTGGGGTCCTAGTGTATGCCAAACACTGTTCTACATGATGGAAATAAACCAGTGGGTAAAAGAGGTGGACATCCTTGGTCTCAAGGAACTTATAGTCTAGTGATTCAGAGAAATAATAAAAATATATATATAAATTCTATAGTATGCTAGACAGTGATATGTTCTTAGGAAAATTAAGATGAGAATGAGTTGCATTTTGAAGGATAGGTATCACTGAGAAAGCAAAGTCTAAATTATTCCTAAAAGAGTTGAGAGAGTGAGCCATGTGAGAAACTTAGGGAATTGCATTCCATCAGAAGGAGCATTAGCAAAGGACCTGAGACAGGAACACCTCTACTAAATTATAAGTACAAGGGAACAAACGTGATCTTAAAAATACAACAGAGTAGCCATGAGCTCATTTTATTCAGAGTCTTACTGAGGACGATAGCCTGGGAGAAAGCCTTTAAGTTCTAAGGAACTCCTTTAAAGATGTAAGGGAGGAGCCAGTTTGTATATGATTGTTTTGACTAGAAAATCCATATACTCAACATAAGGTAGTGGAGTACACCTTTTTTGAATTGCAAATTCAAAAAGGTAGGCCATATTTTTATCATAAAGGGCAAATATTGTTAAAGTATAAGAAGAAACTAACAGAGAGTTGGAAGGAAAAGGATGAAAAAAAGCATACTACATAAATATCAATCAAGAAAATCCATACATTTACAATAAAATTGAAACACTAACATCAGAGATTAGATATACTAGCACAAATAGTCACAATTCATTACATTAAAAATGTCTGTCCACCAAAAGTATATTCTAAATCTAAATAATGCCCCAAGACATAAATTTTGTATGTATACTATATTTACATCCAAATATTTATTAAATTAAAAAGTAAACAAAAAGGAAAATTAAACTCTAAAAGGAACATAACATGAGAATCCATTTCAGCAAGTGATAGCAATATGAAGTTATCAGACATTTGATAGATTTATAGGAGACATTTACATTGCTAAGACAGACAAAATGAATATAGTTGTAATTCAAGTCACCAACACCAAAAGCTGATAGTAAAATCATTAGAAAAACGGGACCGCAAATCCCAAAATATTGTCAGCAATCTGACATATGCCAATGTCTACAAATAAAATGAGATATACATTTATACTGCATGTTTAGAAATTATGAGTCATAAGTGATATTATCAGATGGGGATATGAGGATAAACCACAGTTATGTGCAATGGATGAGAAATTAAATGGCTATAGACATTTGGAGAATTATTTAGGACTGTTTTAAAAATATGTACAGGTATCTTGTGACCTAAATATTGCATTCTCAGTATACATTCAAATTGTGACACTTGGTCAAAAAGATGTCTTTATAGGGATGCCATTCATGTACATTGATCTTTTGGTAACAGGTTATTGGTATCAGTTCTCCAGGGCTGGATAAGTGAAATGTGGTGGATTCATTTTATTTGAAACTGTGTAGCAATGAGAGACTTCACTTTTCACTTTCATGCATGAGAGAAGGAACTGGCAACCCACTCCAGTGTTCTTGCCTGGAGAATGCCAGGGACGGGGAAGCCTGGTGGGCTGCCATCTATGGGGTCACACAGAGTCAGACACGACTGAAGTGACTTAGCAGAAGCAGCAATTAGAAAGCAAGGAAAAATGAACCCCCCAAAAATCTAAAGCAATGTGGTAACGTATTAAGAACACTATGCTGTGTGAAAACATAAAATAAATGGAATTAGGTTTATGTTATTGTTGTATAGTCACCTAGTCATTTCTAACTCTTTGTGACCCCATGGACTATAGCCCACTAGGTTCCTCTGTCCATGGTATTTCCCAGTAAGAATACTGGAGTGGGTTGCCATTTCCTTCCCCAGGGGATCTTTGTGACCCAGGGATCAAACCTGTTTTTTTCTGCAATGGCAGGCAGATTCTTTACCACAGAGTCACAAGGGAAGCCCCCAAATTAGGTTTGTAGCTCAATACTATTTATGAAAGAATATGTACCTTCAGGCTTATATACATAACATGCTGGGAAAACAACTTTTCATATTTTGCAAGAATTCTTACAGGTTCAGGGACTGATATTGACAATAGTAGGATATTAGCGATACTAATGTCTCTGCCTATAGCACAGGAATACAGAATAAATGGAAAGAAATAAATAAGTAAAACTAGAAAGAAACTTGCAGAAAACTATGATCGTATCACCTGAACTAAGGAGTATGATTAATTCAGTTCCTTGCAACTGTGATAGAAAAGAGTTATACTTACATTTCAAGTAAATCCTTCTGGATATAGCACAAAAACTGATTTAGCTAAAGAACAGAATAAATGCAGAGAGAACAGATGAGAAGTTATCATAGTAGCCCAGGCGAGAGATGATGGACTTGAATCCAATGATGATGGCGAAGACAGAAAGAGAAAAATAGAGTCAAGAAGTACAGGTAACATCTGACAAAACCTGATAATCAAAAACTAGAATGTGAGGGAGAAAATGTTAGTGATGGTTTCTTAATGATTGATGTAGGTATAAGTTGGTTTTATTCCCTGGTGGGGGGAGGGGGAAACAATAAGGAACATGGGAAGAATATCAGCTTTAGAGAGAGACGCATCTGGGATCTGGCCAGTTAAAATATCATGCAATTGAATTTTTCCGAATCCATTCAAGAAAACCAGGAGGGTTGAACCTTGAGACAGAAGAGATGTGATAGTGGCAATGTGGCTCGGAAGTGTGCTTGTTTCTGGAAAAGGTTAGTTTGATGCAAAGGGTGGAACACTTGAATGGAAAGAGCTTTCTTTCCTTCCCATACTCTTATCCTATTTGAGGAATTAAATGTGGGAGCTTTATTCATGGCCACAAACTTGGATAAGCTAGATGTTGTTATTATTGCTTAGTCACTAAGTCACGTCCAACTCTTTTGTGACACCATGGGCTGTAGCCTGCCAGGCTCCACTGTCCGTGGAATTTCCTTCTCTAGGGATTCTTCCCAACCCAGGGACTGAACCCACATGTCATGAATTGGCAGGCGGATTTATTACCACTGAGCCACCAGGGAAGCCCATAAAATAGGTAGAAATAGCTTAAAATGAATGCAACTCACTTAAGTTACCTCCACGCAACTGAATTCACTAAAGAGTTGTTGAATTCCTTTCAGGTTTGAGTAATATGATATTCATTTTCTAGTAATCACTTTATGGAACTTCCTCTCAAAAAGTATTTGCATTAGTAAAAAGGAAGTATAATTTTGTAATGTGTTATTGCTCAGCTAATGGCAATCCTTATTCATTGACCCAACTTATTATGTCAGATTGTTTCAGTGATATTACATGTTGAAATTAGCAAAATTTTTAAAAAGTTATGATAGTATAACCATTTATGTAGCACATAAAACTTGTTTAATTCATGTTGTTCAGCCCAGTTTTATCTGAATGCATCTATAGAGCAAACATTTTACACATATCTTGTTATTAAATTTACTTTAAGAAAAGTGTATTTACCTCTAGCTAGTTCTATCAAATTAAGATCATGTCTAGATTTTATTCTCAACCAAAAATGATTGTACTAACATTAATGATGAATTGTACTGACCCATGATTATTTATGCCCAAACTATCTTAGATTTACTCGACAATTCCTAAGCAACTAGTGGCAAGAGTATTATTATTCTACAATGAAAAAGGATTTATATTATCTAGGCTTCGGACATATTTTTGAAAATTTATTTCTATAAGGGTCAAAATTTAAATGTCAGTGATACATGATCCAAATATATTCTCCAAGATGAGCTATTAAAATGAAATACCAAAGAAGTTCCCCAAGACACCAATTTATAAGCTGTATGTGCAGCAGCAGGTTAGTAGACTGAAAGCTCAGGGTAAAGATGAGTGCTTTATATCTTGACTTCTTTTCCTTAAGATGTTTCTCATTTCCAGTAACCTCAAAAATGTGTATTTCAAGAAAAGGAAAATGTACAAAAATATATAAAAATTTAGAATATATTGATATCAGTTTTACTTTATTATTAAAGCATACAATAAAATTACATTTTCAAAATTTTATAATTCCTTTTTCATTGGAAACCTCACAAATTCTTGAAAGACCCAAGGGCACTGTTTTCTGTATTACTAAAATATTGTCCTGCTGCTAGTAAGAAAGCTTAGCTCTCAAATAACCTCAGAAATCTCTGTATACTCACCTCAGATGAATACGACAAACAGTTCGCAGGAGCATGTAATGCTCTGAGATCATTTATGTCTGATGTATCAGGAGTTGGTGATGGACAGGGAGGACTGGCATGATGTGATTCATGGGGCCGCAAAGAGTCAGACACGACTGAGTGACTGAACTGAACTGACCTGATTGTCCCTTACATGACTTTGTCTTTTGATCCGGTGGTATGTATATGCATGCAGGCGTCTCCGGGTCTCACGTGGATGTGTGTATGTGTCTGTGTTGTGCTGTGTGCTCATCAAAGAATGGCCATTAGGGATCTGGGGGAGAAAGGATCATGACCTTGTAAACCTACCTACACAATCACTGTAGGAAGTCTACCAAAAGTGGTCAAAAGTAGTTCAACAAAGTCAACACATTAGATATTAAATGATTTTCCTGGTGAATCAGAAAGAAGTCTTCAGAATCAAGAAAAATGAAGAAATATAACCAAAGACATGAGTTAGATTTTAAAAATTGATGAGTAGAGTGAATCAGAAATTCTTTTAAAGTTTCTTAATATCTGATGAATGTGAGCATATTAAACTAGCAATAATAAGGTTGTCAATTAATTAAGAACAGGAGTTAAGTTCTCACCTAATAGAACAGACTTATATAATTTTTTACTTTCATTATTCTGTCTCAGAAATGACTTGTTAGGGGTTTTTTTTCTTTTTTTAATTCTTTTTCCAAATAATTTTAACAGAGCTTTATTTAAAGCAATAGAATATGTTATGTACATGAATGTAAAAAAACCTATTGCTTTCCTGAGTTATTTGAAACACAGCCTGGTCTATAATAGTCACTCAATAAATGGTTGATGAATGATCGAACCAACACATTGAGTCCATGAATTTTATCTTCATATGAAAAATACTGCATTTCTATGCTCATCAGAAGAGGATGTGGGAGAAGAAGTGAGACGAGGAAGAGATGAAGAGGAAGGAAGAAGTGGAGAGGAGGGGACTGAGACTAAGGAGAATCAGCAGGCTTCACTTTGCAGTATCTTTCCTACTCTGTCATTGAGCCCATTCCTGGACCAAGTGAAACCTGTACTTTGAAGCACTTAGCATCATGCTCAAACAATATTTTTATTTCCAATACAGAATATGGAAGGTCAAAGATATTCTATATGTTCATGCTACAGTGAATAGCAATACAATATGCAGAAGCCATATGGACTTGAAAGCTGTTTCATTTATGTGAAATATGGGTAAACTCATGTAAGCAAGATGTTCAGTTCAGTTCAGTCGCTCAGTCGTGTCCAACTGTTTGCAACCCCATGAATCGCAGCACTCCAGGGCTCCCTGTCCATCACCAACTCCTGGAGTTCACTCAGATTCATGTCCATCGAGTCAGGGATGTGATGCCATCCAACCATCTCATCCTCTGTCATCCCCTTCTCCTCCTGACCCCAATCCCTTCCAGCATCAGAGTCTTTTCCAATGAATCAACACTTATGAGATGGCCAAAGTACTGGAGTTTCAGCTTTAGCATCATTTCTTCCAAAGAAATCCCGGGGTTGATCTCCTTCAGAACGAACTGGTTGGATCTCCTTGTAGTCCAAGGGACTCTCAAGAGTCTTCTCCAACACCACAGTTCAAAAGCATCAATTCTTTGGTGCTCAGCCTTCTTCACAGTCCAACTCTCACATCCATACATGACCACTGGAAAAAACATAGCCTTGACTAGATGGACCTTTGTCGGCAAAGTAATGTCTCTGCTTTTGAATATTCTGTCTAGGTTGGTCATAACTTTTCTTCCAAGGAGTAAGCGTCTTTTAATTTCATGGCTGCAGTCACCATCTGCAGTGATTTGGAGCCCAAAAAATAAAGTCTGACACTGTTTCCACTGTTTCCCCATCTATTTCTCATGAAGTGATGGGACCAGATGCCATGATCTTTGTTTTCTGAATGTTTAGCTTTGAGCCAACTTTTTCACTCTCCTCTTTTTCTTTCATCAAGAGGCTTTTTAGTTCCTCTTCACTTTCTGCCATAAGGGGGGGTGTCATCTGCATTTTTGAAGTTATTGATATTTCTCCCAGCAGTCTTGATTCCAGCTTGTGTTTCTTCCAGTCCAGTGTTTCTCATGATGTACTCTGCGTAGAAGTTAAATAAGCAGGGTGACAATATATAGCCCTGACGTACTCCTTTTTCTATTTGGAACCCGTCTGTTATTCCATGTCCAGTTCTAACTGTTGCTTCCTGACCTGCATACAGATTTCTCAAGAGGCAGGTCAGGTGGTCTGGTATTCCCATCTCTCCCAGAATTTTCCACAGTTTATTGTGATCCACACAGTCAAAGGCTTTGGCATAGTCAATAAAGCAGAAATAGATGTTTTTCTGGAACTCCCTTGCTTTTTCCATGATCCAGCGGATGTTGGCAATTTGATCTCTGGTTCCTCTGCCTTTTCTAAAAGCAGCTTGAACTTCTGGAAGTTCACGGTTCACGTATTGCTGAAGCCTGGCTTGGAGAATTTTGAGCATTATTTACTAGCGTGTGAGATAAGTGCAATTGTGCGGTAGTTTGAGCATTCTTTGGCATTACCTTTCTTTGGGGTTGGAATGAAAACTGACCTTTTCCAGTCCTGTGGCCACTGCTGAGTTTTCCAAATTTGCTGGCATATTGAGTGCAGCACTTTCACAGCATCATCTGTCAGGATTTGAAATAGCTCTACTGGAATTCCATCACCTCCACTAGCTTTGTTCGTAGTGATGCTTTCTAAGGCCCACTTGACTTCTCATTCCAGGATGTCTTGCTCTAGATGAGTGATCACACTATCATGATTATCCAGGTCATGAAGATCTTTTTTGTACAGTTCTTCTATGTATTCTTGCCATCTCATCTCTTTTTTTTTGAAACTTCAACAGTCTTTTATTAGCAAACTCAGGCAGCTTTAAACCCAGCTGGGTTAACCCTTTCAACCCAGCTTACAGCAAAACCGTGTTATCTGGGGATGGAGGTGCACACCTAATAAAGGCTATCTCTTAAAAGAGGATTAAATATATATATACATATCTGTGTATCTTTTTAAAAAAGCAAAATTCATCAGTGATGCAGAAAAGAAAAATCCTAAAGTGATTTCAGTCCAACTCCCGCCCCTCTAAATGAAGAAATAGCATTGGCAGTCTCTGGTGGCTCAAAAACTCCAACTCAGGATGTACCCAGAAAGAAAGCATTTCTTTTCTCTTAAAATAATGCTTTCTGCTTCATGTTCAACCTCCATAGCTTACTCCTTAGAAACACCTGAAGAATTACTGTATAAATAAGACCAAATTTGCTTTTCCCAGTTTCTATTCACTGAAAGTTCACACCAAGGATGATTCCTTAGCAATTTTCACCTCTACTACAGGCAGGAAATCAATCCCTAATTTCTGGGAACTGGCAAAACATCCTCAGTCTTCCTGAGGGCTCCATGAAAGACCACAGATCAGACTGAAATGCCAGGGTAGGCAAAGGGGGCCTTTCCAAATAAAAACAGTCAGCATCCCCAAACTAAAGTCTAACCTATCAGTAAACACAAGCAGCCGCTGGCTGTAACAGAAGGGGCTTCTGTCCCTGCTCTAACCATGAAGGTGCTAACAAAGGGGAAGAGTCAGTACTGGACCTCAGGCCCCTTCCGGGAAGCCTGAGCCCCCGCTGGTGTGGTCACCTCTAGCTGAATAAAGCCGCCCCTCCCAGGCAGCCTGGCTCATGGCTGCTCCGCCTGAAGCATGTTATCTTGTGCAGGGTGCTTGAGAATCACGAGGGAGATTTCTTCTTACTTTGACTTCATAAACCACCAATACTTCTATTTCACAGCTTCTAG
This sequence comes from Neotragus moschatus, assembly GCA_006410615.1. Lineage (NCBI taxonomy): Eukaryota > Metazoa > Chordata > Mammalia > Artiodactyla > Bovidae > Neotragus > Neotragus moschatus. The sequence goes on along the minus strand of SJYA01002427.1, from coordinate 47,416 downwards.
AAAACTGCTCAGAGACCCCAATCCCCAGGGTAAATGTCACCCCCAGGATCCAGGTCACAAGGTCACAGGTCCTTCNTATCTTGTGCAGGGTGCTTGAGAATCACGAGGGAGATTTCTTCTTACTTTGACTTCATAAACCACCAATACTTCTATTTCACAGCTTCTAGAAAACTGCTCAGAGACCCCAATCCCCAGGGTAAATGTCACCCCCAGGATCCAGGTCACAAGGTCACAGGTCCTTCCAGTTAATGGGCTCTTTGCCCGACTTCTGCAGCAGCTCATTGGTTTTAGAGAAATGCCTGCATCCGAAGAAGCCCCTGTACACGGACAGCAGAGAGGGGTGCGCGGTCTGCAGCGCGTGGTGCCGCTTCCTATCAATGTCACTGCCCTTCTTCTGAGCATAAGAGCCCCAGAGCAAGAGGACAAGGCCGTGGGTGATCTGATTGAGCCACGACACAATGGCATCGGTGAACTGCTCCCAACCTGTCTCTGTATGAGAATTGGCCTGGTGCGCCCGACGGGCTTGAGCAGCAGGACTCCTTGTTTGGCCCATCTGGATAAATCTCCATGACCAGGGTGAACAAAACCGTCTATGTCTGTAGACAGCTCTTTATAAATGTTTTCCAAGCTGGGCGGGGGCGGCACGGGTCTCTGACCACTGAAGCAGAGCCCGTGAGCTTGATTGGGTCCGTGATATGGATCCTGTCCGAAGACGACGACCTTCACGTCTCTTATGTCACACATCTGGGTCCACGTGAAGACTTGGTGAGGGGGAGGGTAAACAGGGTAATGTTTTCTTTCTTCTGCAACAAATCCCATAAGCTTTATGAAGCGTAGTTTCCCGAACTCCCTGCTGAGGTGCTTCTTCCAACTCTCACCAAAACCCAGCAGCACGTTACGCGCCGTGAGTCTGAGCAGCACGGCCACCTTGTTCCCCTGGATGTGGATCAACTGCTCCGGGCTCAGCGGCGACGAGGGCCGCGTGCCGGGCTCCTCCAGCCCGGCCCGGGGCTTCTTGGCGGGGCTGGCCTGTAGGTAGTCCCCGCAGAGGCAGCTCCGCAGCTTCAGCGGGCCTCTCCCGAGCACCTGCAGCTTCCGCCCCCACCCCAACGCCCTGGGCAGAGGACCTCCATTCGTGGGGGTTTTTAGCCCCGGGGACCCAGGACTGATCCTGGTCAGGCCCTAGCCCGGCAGCGGCCCCCATTTTCGAGTTCCTTGCCATCTCTTCTTATCTCCTGCTTCTGTTAGGTCCATACCATTTCCGTCCTTTAGCCCATCTTTGCATGAAATGTTCCCTTCGTATCTCTAATTTTCTTGAAGAGATCTCTAGTCTTTCCCATTCTGTTCTTTTCCTCTATTTCTTTGTATGGATGGCTGAAGAAGGCTTTCTTATC
>SJYA01002427.1:2373-44632 GCA_006410615.1 Neotragus moschatus | reverse complement strand
TTTCTTTGGAAGGAATGATGCTAAAGCTGAAGCTCCAGTACTTTGGCTACCTCATGCAAAGAGTTGACTCATTGGAAAAGACTTTGATGCTGGGAGGGATTGGGGCCAGGAGGAGAAGAGGACGACCAAGGATGAGATAGCTGGATGGCATCACCAACTCGATGGGCGTGAGTCTGAGTGAACTCCGGGAGTTGGTGATGGACAGGGAGGCCTGGCGTGCTGTGATTCATGGGGTCGCAAAGAGTCGGACATGACTGAGCGACTGAACTGAACTGAACTGTTAAACTTGCCTTACATTCATGAGATAAACCTAACTTGGTCATGGTATGTTATCTTTTTCATATACTGTCAGATGCAGTGTGCTAATATTTTGTTTAGGATTTTTACGTCTATATCACCAGGAAAATAAGCCTGCCATTTTCCTTTCTCTTATCTTTCCTTGTCTGGTTTGGGTATCAAAGTAATCTTATTAGAATGACCTGTGCGTACCCTTTCTGTTTTAAATCTTTGAAAGAATTTGTTCATTTTTGAAAAGTCTGTTCTTCAAAGTTTGAGTCTGGTGGGGTTTTTGTATGAAGATATTTAATTCATTTTAATTTGTAATGAGTTACTCTAATAGTTACAGGACTACCCAGTGTTTCTATCTCCAAGTCAGTGCTTTGGTACGTAACATGTTTCTAGGGATTTATTCACTTCATCTAAGTTTTCAAATGTACTGGCATTAAAACGTTGTCTAGAAATTCTTTATCTTAAAGCTTTTTAGTCTTTTCAAAACTCTAATTACATAATTACACACAACATGATATGCCTGAACAGAACAAAAGAAAGAGGCATAGTTAGTACTGTTGAAAAACTAGCCTACCCTCTTTCAAAGCTGTGAGCTATCTAAGAAGTTGTTTATGAAGGGCAGCTTGTTCTGGGTACTTGTCTTTGAATTTTTAAAAGCTCAGGTGAGCAACAGTGCTATGGTACATTCTAATTTTGTGTCCATGTTCTGAATTTCAATCCATTCTGATATAGTAATTAAAGCTTTTTATACTTTGGAGAGAAGACTCCATTGTTACATCTAAAGTTAAGTTTTAAAAAACCCTGATTTCTTCCTCCACTGACATTTACAAAGTCATAATAGTTTAGTTTTTTACATGGAAAGATAAATTTAGTTGAAATTGGACTTTCACGATAGATATGTTTTAAAGAGCATCTTCAGTCCCAAATACCATTGAATTGTTTTCTCTGACAATTCCATGCTGCACATGGAAGACTATTTTTCTGGGAGACAGAATTCCGGACTGCTGTGTTACAGTGTCACTCGGGGTACCCTGGGGGATACAAGTGGCTCTGGATACTCAATTTCTTCTGGCTGCTTAGGGCTTAGGGGGCAGCTGACTTCTAGACTAGTGCTTTTCAAGCTTTAGTATCAACTCACGTCACCTGGGGATTTTGTTAAAAATGCAGATTCTGATTTCAGAGGTCTGGGGTAGCCTCCAAGAGCCTGCATTTCTAAGAACTTCCAGGCAATGCTGCTGCTGCTGCTACTCCTTGAGAAGCACTCTTCTAGATGGCCCGAGATGACAAGATCTCCAAGCCAGACTGCTTCAGGGCTGTCAGACTGTATCTTTTTGCAAACGCAATACACGTACAACAGTCAAGCATAAAGTGAAGGTTCTGTGAACGGGTGCTGCTAACGTGTACTACTTTTAGCTTGTCATCAAAACAAATCCTTCCTTCATTTTGTTTCATTTTGATCATTTTCTTATTAGGCAATGTTCAGGAACACTTGCTTCTTTCAAGAGCACCATCTAAATTTCCACTAATTGCTCATTTTCACATATAAGTTCTAAAGAGAGTGATGCTATGTTTTAAGCTTTCCATCATATACGAATAAAGGGTTTTTCCTACAAAATGTGTCTTCAAGAAAATGTATCTTCTGTTCTCCCCACATCCCAGCCTCATTACAAGTGTAGTGTGTATTAGCTGCTGCCACATCCCTGGAATGAGGCACCCGAGGGCAATCAATTCATTCTCCACTCTGCCCCGAAAAATCCTCAGGTGGGTAGAAAGATACTTACTGAGAAAGAGAAAGCACTGCTCCCTTATCACCCAGAGAACATCAGTCTCTGGTGTAAAGAAGTTCAAGCTCATTAAACTCACAGATCCCCTGCCAACCCCTTAGGGTCCAGAAGCTGGAGTGTGTCGACTTGAAGGTAGGTGCTCTGTTTGCACGGGAGCCTGGCTCATGAAACAGGTATGTTGCTAAAGTTGGCTATGAATCAAAAGTTGTTGGTTTAGTAACTGTTAAAACATTTTTAATGGAAGCATCATTTGAAATACACCAGAGAAGATTGCTAGTTAAAGGGAGCTTTGTATGAATTTTTCTGTAAAATAAATACTAATTTTGGTCATATCTGGATTTTCAGATACTGGATTTACATAAAGTAGGGTACCAGTTTAAGTAAATTTGAAGAAGGGAGTTGGGTAAACAGAACTTCTTATCTGGTTCTAGAATTAACAGTAAGCCTATGTTTATTGAAGAATGACTGACTTCTTAGCTTTTCAGGTGTAAGAAGTTCTTGGCAAGCTTTGCTTACAATCTTACTCCACAGTCAGTAAGATACCTTCCTTCATTCTGTGAGTAGCAATGCTGAGCCATTTCAATGAGTCACACATCTCTAGTAAATCCGCCTATCCGCCACTACTTCATATCATCCAGTACACACGTATTAATTACACATGCATTAGCTACATGGGCCTATTAACCAAACTTTCCCCGTTACTCATTCAAAGGATACTGTCCAAAATTAGTTTTGTGAGAGACTCATACGCCGATAAACTGCACATTTCTGAAATCTGGTTGTAGGAAAAATCCACCTTCTGATGAGAGAAAGAGAGCAGGGTGTTATTCATCTTAACCACACAATTACGGGCACAAGAAGAATGTCTTTTCTGAAGACGAGTTACCAGTTCAAAACACACTCAGGCTGACTTACTTGCCCTGTGTTTAATCATTTTCTAGCTGGGACTCTGTCCACTTTGGGGGGAAGTAAGGAGGCGACCCTTCCCTGTGGCCAGTGCACACACCCCCCACAACAGAAACGCTTTCCGTTTCTGCAGTCACTCTCCCCCTTTTCAGCATTCACTTTAAACCTTCTTGATCTTCCTTCAGAACTTAACCTCAGCCCGCCCTTACTAACCACCGTGTCTCCACCCTCTCTAACTCCCAGTAGCCTCTGCACACCTAGTTTATACGTATATACTGTTTCCAGTTTCTTCACTTTCTCTGTTTCTATCTCAATTTACTCTCCCACGTCACTCCCCTAAATGCCAGAAAAGTTTTTCTTATTTATCCCTCAAGCCATACCTCTTCCACTCAGCACCCTTTCTCGAAATTGACTATTTTATTATAGGAAAGCATTTTCAAAAGTATCAGTTGTCCCTACTCAAAGATATGAGAAAGACAATATTAAATAGCTTTAATTATTCACCTACTGGCAAAAGATGGAAAAATATTTTTAAACACTGCACTGATAACTTTGTTGTGGGCACTTTGTAATCATTTTCTGGAAAACTGTAAGCAATTATATAATAAGTACTATTCTTATCTTCTTTTGCCCTTTAAAACAGTAATTTTACCCCCTCAAAGTGCTAAGATTATTTTTATCAATATATTAAATACTAAATACTTTAAGTACTAAAACCTTTAAATACTGAACACTAAAAAATTGTTTTTGAAAACAGCTCAAGTGGAAAGAGTAGAAAAGTGGTTAAATTGATTATGACATAGCAACAAGACTGCAGGGTCAGTAAAATAAAAGTGAATCATGTAAAGAAATAGAAATAGAAATATGCAAATAAAATGCCATTAGTTCAAAAAATTAGAAACAAAATTTTATGCATATACAAGCTGCAACTATGTAAAATGTATCCCATGACTGAATTAAAAAGTCAGCTTGGCATATACTTTTTTTTTCTATGTAATAATGAAGGGCTAGAAATAAACTTCTAATTATCTAGGCTTATTTACAACTGACATTTTGGCTCATGATACCTATCTAACTACACCCCTGTCAGGACTCCATCCATCCATTTATTTACATGGGGCTTGTTGAAAGACTTTAAAAGGGTTATGACACTGCCCTGACTCCCAGTGGGAGTTCTGTTGGAGCCCAGAGCTTGTAAGAAGGCCCATCAATCAAATGAAACTTCTTCACCTACTAAGAGCAAATCATTTCAGCAAATATAAAAACGGTACAAGTAAAGGCTCCTGTTGAGACATGTATGCTTTCTCTGGTTGGTGGCACAAGGCACTAAAATAATAAATGAAATGGAAGCAAAGCTTCCCTAAAGGGTGGGATATTATACACAAGCCCGATTTACTGGAAAAAGAAAAAAATGGGCTTTGGGTCTCAGTCATGGGGTTCAGTGCCAGCCCTGTGACCTCCCAGCAAAGGTTAAGTAAGGTTAACCTTTTGTGCTTCTGCAAACTCATGTGTAAAATGGGACCATCCCAGCTGCCTCAGTTCTTGCTGGGGGGATCGGGTAAGATCCTGCACTGGAAACTCTGGAAGATCGCGATCGTTCCCCTCCCAGGCCCACAAAAGGGCCCACTTAGGGTTTACATAGGGTTGAAGTCAGAGAAGGCAAGGGCACCCCACTCCAGTACTCTTGCCTGGAAAATCCCATGGACGGAGGAGCCTGGAAGACTACAGTCCATGGGGTCGCTGAGGGTCAGACACGACTGAGCGACTTCACTTTCACTTTTCACTTTCCTGCATTGGAGAGGGAAATGGCAACCCACTCCAGTGTTCTTGCCTGGAGAATCCCAGGGATGGGGGAGCCTGGTGGGCTGCCATCTATGGGGTTGCATGGAGTCGGACACGACTGAAGTGATTTAGCAGTAGCAGGGTTGAAGTACCTCATCAGGGGCACTCTGGCACTTTGCAAGCACTTTTCTAAGGGTGCCAATATATCTGCTCTTAATTCTCTAGGAACCTTAAACATTGAGGTATCTGCCATAATGATGGAAATATGTCATTATACACTTATCCAAACCCACAGACCATATGATACCAAGAGTGAATCCTAACGTAAACTGTGGTTTTGGGGTGGCCATGATGTGTCATAGGTTGGAGAGTAACAAATACCCAACTCTGGTGGGGACTGTTGACCATGGGGAAGCTGTGCATATAGTAGGGGCAGGAGATATATGGGAAATCTCTGTCCCTTCCCCTCAATTTTGCTCTGAACCTAAAACTGCTCTTTAAAAAAAAAAAAAAAGATGGGCTATCTGATTTGTTTTTGTTTACTTGTGCAGTCTTTTGGGGGATGGGGTGAGGTGAGGTTGTGAATAAAAGAAAGTCCAGTAAAGTCTTTCCCAGGAAGGAAAAACACACTGCTGCTGTGGCTGGTTTCCCTGGGGCCTAGGGCAAGATGGAAAGGACTGAGAATCCAGACAGCAAAGGACAGAGAATCTAGACAGCTCTGCAAGAACAATTCCTGGTGACTTGGAAACCATGAGGCCCCACACTAAAGACCAATAGGCACTTTATGCAGCTTATCTGGATAAAGGATTGTCACCCCAACAATAACTGTAACTTCAAAGGGGAAAAACTCACTACTGATAAAAACGTAGCAATGTGAAACAACAGAAGAAAAATTAAGAGATACATCTCCCTGGCAGTTCAGAGAAGGCAATGGCAACCCACTCCAGTACTCTTGCCTGGAAAATCCCACGGACAGAGGAGCCTGGTAGGCTGCAGTCCATGGGGTAGCGAAGAGTTGGACACGACTGAGTGACTTCGCTTTGACTTTTCACTTTCATGCATTGGAGAAGGAAATGGCAACCCACTCCACTGTTCGTGCCTGGAGAATCCCAGGGACAGGGGAGACTGGTGGGCTGCTGTCTATGGGGTCACACAGAGTCAGACACGACTGAAGTGGCTTAGCAGCAGCAGCAGCTCCCTGGCAGTTGAAAGGGTGTCAGATTCTTGACTTCAAATGAACCCAGAAAGATAATTTGGATCTAAATTAATTTGGTTTCTAAATAAAGTAAAACTAGTGGTCATGTATGGATGTGAGTTGGACTGTGAAGAAAGATGAGCGTCGAAGAACTGATACTTTTGAACTGTGGTGTTGGAGAAGACTCTTGAGAGTCCCTTGGACTGCAAGGAGATCCAACCAGTCCATTCTGAAGGAGATGGGCCCCGGGATTTCTTTGGAAGGAATGATGCTGAAGCTGAAACTCCAGTACTTTGGCCACCTCACGCGAAGAGCTGACTCATTGTTAAAGACTCTGATGCTGAGAGGGATTGGGGGCAGGAGGAGAAGGGGATGACAGAGGATGAGATGGCTGGATGGCATCACTGACTGGATGGATATGAGTTTGATTGAACTCTGGGAGTTGGTGATGGACAAGGAAGCCTGGTGAGCTGCAATTCATGGGGTCTCTTTGAGACCCCATGGACATAACTGAGTAACTGAACTAACTGAACTGGTGGCTCAAATGTAAAAAAAATCTGCCTGCAATTAGGGAGACCTAGGTTTGATCCCTGGATTGGAACGATCCCCTGGCAGAGGGCATGGCAACCCACTCCAGTATTCTTGCCTGGAGAATCCCCATGGACAGAAGAGCCTGGCAGGCTATAGTCCATGGGGTTGCAAAGAGTCAGTCATGACTAAGCAACTAAGTATCACTGACTCAATGGACATGAGTTTGAGTAAGCTTCGGGAGATGGTGAAGGACAGAGAAGCCTGGCATGCTGCAGTCCATGGGGTCACAAAGAGTTGGACACGACTGAGTTAACAAAAATAAAAAAAGGAAAACGTAGATAATAAAAAGCAATTGTTCTCCATTCTGCAAAATAATTTTTAATGAAATACTTGAATCCAGTAGAAGGACACTCAACCCCAGCTTGTTGCAATGGTTCCCAAATTCATCAGCATGTTACAGCCACATGGATGGGGTCCTTTAAAAATCCCCACACTCAGGCCTTACTTTGGACCACTTGAATCAGAATCTCTGGGAGTGGGGTCCAGGCATCAGCAGTTTTTAAAACTTCCCAGGTGATTCCAATGTGCAGAAAATTGGGGTACCATCAATCTGTGATCTCTCTGCTTAATTATGGTCCATGGACCAGCAGCAACGGGTTGCCAGGAAAGTTGTTAGAAAAGAGAGTCTCAGGCCCACCCCAGACCTGCTAGGTTAGAATCTCATTTTCACAAGAATGCCACATGAGCTATATTCACCTTAAAGCATGAGACACTGGGTTCCAGAGCAGAGTAAGCTGCTCCGTCAATCAACATTCCTCGAGCTTCATTCTGCCTCAGAAACGCAGAAGCATGTGCAGAGAAGCAAGAATGAAGATCTGAAATCACTGCTTGCTAAACAGAAGCTAAGGCTGGATCAATAAGAAGGCAAAATGTAAGCCGCCAAGAAATTTTTACAGATTTTTCAGGTACAAAATTGTTCCGCTATAACAAAAATAAAGAATAACTAGTATTTAAATGAAGCATAGAAAAAGGAAGGAAGTTAATTCTTTGAACACTAGGTTTCAGCAAAGCTTCTAAAAAACATCTCCTGACTCTATCTTTTTTCTAAAATAAATGATACACAAGTCCTTCTCCTTTTTAAAAATTTGTTTTCCCTCTACTTTATTCTCTCTGAATTCTCTTTGGATGCTGTTTGGCTTGTTAATGTATTTCACTCAGGTAACACATGTAATTAGTGTATTAATAAAACCTACCTTGAGCTTTTTGGGTGGCTTGAAATTGAAGAATGTTTTCAGGTGATTCTGAGAAGCGTTAAGTTCTAGAAGATAAGGCATACAGCTCACACAAGACAAATCTGGGAGAAGGAACAGTGGAAATGAATACCGAGTAAGGTAAGCCAATAAAGTGAAAACTGGACAAAGTCATTAAAAACCACAAACATTATACCAGGACATTTTAAAGTTATGCTAGTTGCCAGCACATCTTAATTATTCCAGATGAATTAAATGAACAAAAATAGGAACATGCAAACAACACACCACACACACACACACATACCTCACACACACACACACACCACACGCACGCACGCACACCACACACACATACATACACACACATATACCACACACACATACATACACACATACATACACACACATACATACACACACCACACACACATACATACACACATACATACACACACATACACAAACACACACCACACACACACCACACACATACATACACACACACACCACACACATACATACACACACACACCATACACACATACATACACACACACATACACACACACACACACACACATACATACACACACACACACACATCTCACACACACACACACAGAGCGTGGGAAGCACATCATAAGCCTACAATGTAACCATCTTCTCCAGGGCCCCCACCCCCACAATGGAACTATTCTTCTCCAGGGCCCCCTCAGCTCTCCGGTTCCCATCTTCCAGCACCTTCAAGAAAGAAATGGCCAAGGTTTCCTGAGTTCCAGCTCACTCTCCCCGGGCTGCTAACAGTCAGTGCTTCAAAAACGCCAGGCTTGGAGGAGCTAAAGCTTTACGTAATCCTCTCGGTAATTAGCCCCTGAATAACTGCATTAGGTCTTTTCCGAAAGACGGCAAATGCCACAATTCGTTCTTTGTTATAAATTACATTTTGTTTCAGATGGACTCAATCTTAAATCTCATTAATTATTTGAAGTGATTTAAATTATGGCTATTATTTTACTTTGATTCTGGGCTGGTTCAAAACCATGTCTGAGTTTTGCATTTTATCCCCAGCCAACATTCTGTACCTAGAATACTAAGTAAAAGACGATTGTGCTAATGACATGACATCCACAACGTAAGAAATAGTGAAGCGTTGTGCTGCTTCTCTCTGCCACTTTCAGGAGATGGACTTTGGGGCAGCAGGAGAATCAGGGAGAGACTAGGGAAGAGTCACATCTTAAGGATTTACAGCACCATCGCTGCCACTAATGGGCATCTCCACCCATCCTTTCACTCTAGATCACACAATCAGCCATCACAACTCTTCAGAGGACGGTCTCTGGAGGAGAACACAGCCTCCACACCCCTGAAGCCCAGCAAAGTGCTTCTCCTTTCACCAGGTAACAGAGCCATGCCAGGCCAGGAGAAGGGAGCAGAGCCGAACCCTGGGGCTGTGCCATGAAGAATATGGAGCTGGTAAGGTGAGGGTCCTCCTCACCCATCCTCTCGACATCTTTGCTTCTCAGGGGGGCAGAAGCCATGAGACTCCTACCAATTTCTACTTCATTTCTCTGGTCTAAACCTCAGCCTTCTTTAGCCTGTCTTTCTCATGAAATTACAAAACATTAAGACATCAACACTTTGGTGGGAATTCATGAGCAAATCCAAGAAGGCTGCCTGTAAGAGGAGAGCTAAAGAGAAACGTAATGGCTTCACAATTTTGCCTATTTGCTACAGTTTTGCCTATTTGCACCAGACAAGATCAGCTCCATGTCTTGTCAGCGATTATCTCCATTGACCCTTTTCATTTCCATAGGCCCCGATATCCCCTTGAAGTTGATCTTTCTGTGGGCAGGTAAGTGCTGTACCATAGAGCACTGTCTTAAAGCAGAAGCAGCAGCTAACACTTGGATCACGAGTACATTTCACATTTGGTATNCTGTACCTAGAATACTAAGTAAAAGACGATTGTGCTAATGACATGACATCCACAACGTAAGAAATAGTGAAGCGTTGTGCTGCTTCTCTCTGCCACTTTCAGGAGATGGACTTTGGGGCAGCAGGAGAATCAGGGAGAGACTAGGGAAGAGTCACATCTTAAGGATTTACAGCACCATCGCTGCCACTAATGGGCATCTCCACCCATCCTTTCACTCTAGATCACACAATCAGCCATCACAACTCTTCAGAGGACGGTCTCTGGAGGAGAACACAGCCTCCACACCCCTGAAGCCCAGCAAAGTGCTTCTCCTTTCACCAGGTAACAGAGAAATGCCAGGCCAGGAGAAGGGAGCAGAGCCAAACCCTGGGGCTGTGCCATGAAGAATATGGAGCTGGTAAGGTGAGGGTCCTCCCCACCCATCCTCTCGACATCTTTGCTTCTCAGGGGGGCAGAAGCCATGAGATTCCTACCAATTTCTACTTCATTTCTCTGGTCTAAACCTCAGCCTTCTTTAGCCTGTCTTTCTCATGAAATTACAAAACATTAAGACATCAACACTTTGGTGGGAATTCATGAGCAAATCCAAGAAGGCTGCCTGTAAGAGGAGAGCTAAAGAGAAACGTAATGGCTTCACAATTTTGCCTATTTGCTACAGTTTTGCCTATTTGCACCAGACAAGATCAGCTCCATGTCTGTCAGCGATTATCTCCATTGACCCTTTTCATTTCCATAGGCCCCGATATCCCCTTGAAGTTGATCTTTCTGTGGGCAGGTAAGTGCTGTACCATAGAGCACTGTCTTAAAGCAGAAGCAGCAGCTAACACTTGGATCATGAGTACATTTCACATTTGGTATACTGCAGATGGTGACTGCAGCCACGAAATCAAAAGACACTTACTCCTTGGAAGAAAAGTTATGACCAACCTAGATAGCATATTCAAAAGCAGAGATATTACTTTGCTGACTAAGTCCATCTAGTCAAGGCTATGGTTTTTCCAGTAGTCATGTATCGATGTGAGAGTTGGACTGTGAAGAAGGCTGAGCGCCGAAGAATCGATGCTTTTGAACTTTGGTGTTGGAGAAGACTCTTGAGAGTCCCTTGGACTGCAAGGAGATCCAACCAGTCCACTCTGAAGAAGATCGGCCCTGGGATTTCTTTGGAAGGAATGATGCTAAAGCTGAAGCTCCAGTACTTTGGCCACCTCATGCGAAGAGTTGATTCATTGGAAAAGACTCTGATGCTGGGAGGGATTGGAGCCAGGAGGAGAAGGGGACGACCGAGGATGAGATAGCTGGATGGCATCACCAACTCGATGGGCATGAGTCTGAGTGAACTCCGGGAGTTGGTGATGGACAGGGAGGCCTGGCGTGCTGCAATTCATGGGGTCGCAAAGAGTCGGACACGACTAAGCGACTGAACTGAACTGATACGCCCAGTGCTTTCCAATTAGTCTGATAGAAAAAATTCACTGTCTGGGTTGCTGGACTCCTAACTCTCTCTACTCGGTGTAGTGACCTTGGTGTCCACCAGATGGCAGGAGCTCCTCATGTCTGCATCCGTGGTTCCCAAAGGGTGGTCCTGTCTCTGCTTTCAGGGCAAGTAATTAAAAATGCAAATTTTCAAGTCCCACCTCAGATCTACAGAATCAGAAAGTCTGAGGGTGGGGCACAGGCATCTCTGTTTTAACAGACCCCATCCAGGTAATACTGATGCAAGATGAACTCTGGTCCCTATCAGGCCATCAAAAAAGCTGTTCTCTTGAAAAGAAAAATATATACTATGCCTTACACATTGCTTTTGAATTGATGCTTTCAAACAGTGGTGTTGGAGAAGACTCTTGAGAGTCCTTGGACAGCCGGAGATCAAATCAGTCCATCCTAAAGGAAATCAACCCCAAATATTCATTGGAAGGATTGATGCTAAAGCTGAAGCTCCAATACTTTGGCTACCTGATGAGAAGAGCCAACTCATTGGAAAAGACCCTGATGCTGGGAAAGATTGAAGACAGGAGGAGAAGGGGACGACAGAGGATGCGATGGTGGACAGCATCACCAGCTTAATGGAGATGAGTTTGAGTAAGCTCCGGGAGATGGTGAAGGACAGGGAAGCCTGATGTGCAGCAGTGCATGGGGTCACAGAATTGGACACAACTGAGCGACTGAACAGAACTGAGTGACTGTTGAGAACAACAACACAGGCTTCCCTGGTGGCTCAGATGGTTAAGAAACTGCCTGCAGTGCAGGAGACCTGGGTTTGGTCACTGGGTTGGGAAGACCCCCTAGAGAAGGGAATGGCTACTCACTCCAGAATTCTTGTCTGAAGAATTCCATGGACAGAGGAGCCTGCCAGGCTACAGTCCATGGGGTCGCAAAGAGTTGGACACGACTAATAATTTTCACGTTCACTCATTTCACTCGCAGTAGGTTCTTGGACACTTGATGAGTTAATAGAAGATGACATATAAGATTGAAAGAGACTGATCTGAAGAGGAAAGCTTCATTTGCTCCCAAGGACTACTTGCTCAAGGGGTAAAGGTCTGAAGCCCCATTTCTTTCCCTTTCATCGAGCACTAAAAGCTCTTGGAGTCCCTGCAACCCGTTATCTAGTAAGTGAAAACAATCTTGGAGGTGGGAAGAGCCTGCTAGTAACACTAAAAAGTCTTTCTGATGATATGATATCTGGGAATTGGCTTAAATAGCCCTAGGGAGGGGGGCAGGGGAGGACAGGTGAGGCAAGAGGGGCCACGGGTTGATAACTGTTGAACCTGAATATTCATTACAAACCTCTCTACTTGTGCACGTTTGTAATTAAAAAAAAAAAAAAGTTTTATGAAACTAGAAACAAAATCACAAAAAGTGTTTCAAAACAGTAGCACTTTAGAATTAAAATATGCTGGAATGTGTCTTAGCCATTGAAAGGAGTGAATTTTAATTACTGCAGTCAAACGGGAGGAAGAAATCAGAAAATGAATCAGAGAAGACCATATCAGCGACCCTTAATGGTCTTCAAAGAAGAGACAAAGGAGTGAATGGAAAGGTTATCAGCGAAGGAAAAAGCAGGTCAGAAATTTCAAATAAGATCAGAAAATTATTACAGAAGCAAGGATCAAGCTTTGAAGAAAATGTGACTAATTTCGTTAAATGTGAGCAAGGTCTCACCACAGATACCTTACAGGGTTAGACCTGTAAGAACCCACTAACTACATAGAGAGAGCAAAGAGAGGGGAAAAAAAAATATTTCTGAATCCCTGGTGCTCAAATAAGAACAGAAGCAGCTAGCCAGGATCAAGATGTAGACGCAAAGCTAATAGAGGGAAAGAAATGGGAATCAAATATTCAGGAAGCGCTAGAGAAGTAACGATCCATCTCTGGAAAGGAAAGAGCAAACGTCCCATCTGATACTCTTCAGTATCGCTGAGTGTGTCTCAACCATCGCATAATTCAGCATGTTTGCTGACCTCTGCATTTTTCTTTTCTCGTGAGCCAGAGGTGCTTTTTTTTTTTCTTCTCATGGAGAATAGAGGATTAATGCATAAACGGATCCATAATAGCATTTCTATCGAGTTTGGTAGTATTAAAGTATATTGCACTCTGCAAAGCTTAAATTTTGTAAGAATTCAATGATCCATCGATTTACTAGAATGCCAACGACATACCTTCAATTTTATTTACTGAAAGATCCAACGTCTGTAGGTGAACATATTCACAGAGGATGCTAACGTCAGTTAAATCAAGATCCTGAGAAAATAAAAGGCAAATGACTTTAACGTGGCTTTAGCAGGTGAGTACTCAGGCTTCTCAAGATATCTGGAAATAAAAGTTGATGGAGAAATCCAGAATTTCCTTTGAAAGTATTGTAGGAGTGAGAGGATAAAACCTGAAGCCTATTACTAATAGGATCTCAAAAGAGACTACAAGCTCCATCAAAAATGCATGCCTCTGAAGGAAATAATAGCTTGGAAAATTAGGGTTGTTAGCAAGAACAAATACAACATGAAAAGGCAAATTAAAGCAGTGTTCATGAAGACCTTTAGAACAGAGTTTTATATCTTATAAAAACATGCACACACATAAAAGCAATAAAGCCAAAGCCTTTATCTTGTAGGAGAAAAGAAAAAGCAAATGCCTAGAATTCAAACAAAATGTTAGACAAGTTCACACCTAACCAAGTGATCATTAATAACAATACTTCCTACACTTTTTCTCAGGATTGGTTTTCAAAGCTCTCTCACAGTCATCTCATCTGATCAAACTCTCCAGGAAATCTTGCATCTATTGAACTTCCTGAGGGCCGGAGGGGAATTTGGTCACTCGAAACAAAGGTTCATGTCACTGGTCTACCCTGTGATGCCAGAGTCAGACAAAGCCAATTGATAAAGTGTCATTATAAGCAAGTTCTCAAGTATAAGAATGATAAGAATGTTTAAGGAAGGCCACTAGAACAGTAATAATTACTAAGAAACCTGCTATGTACAAGGCATTAAGCTTGGCATGATGAGAAACACATATAATGATGGACTAGAGCTATATTTAGCCCTTATAAACTTATGACTTTGGGGAGGAGAGAAACTGCACACAAGTAATAACAGAAAGTTAAAAAATTACATGTAACATAAGTAAGATATAAGGGGAGAAAATCACTAACCTGGCCAACCCTAAAAAAGTGTATTCAGTAAGACAGGTTATTAGGGCAAAGTAAATCAACATATAATATCTCAAATGTAAGGAGGTCAGTGACAAAGTAAGTTAAGCTTCAGTCCATCCAGCTGAAATAAGATTTAAAGAATTGTGCTTTTTCGCAGATCAATTTAAGGCGAGGTACTGGGTACATAAGTAGAATTTTGATTCGAAGGGAACTTATGTGGGAAGGTACCGGCTGCGGGAACTATCTTCCATTTCAAAGCCTAACACAGTGCAACACGCCCAAGGTGCTCCTTGTATGTTACTGCCTGACCCGCGGAGTCATCCCTAAAATGCTGTGAGGTGAAAAGGGTAAAAGATAAGAGCCTTCGTCTGCTGTTGTCAAAGGACATGCCGTGAAACCAGCAGGGGTGAGAGGGGCTTTAACTTTTCTTAGGGAGTTCGCTTGTTCAAATCGAAGACAAAACAGCCTTGCTATGAATTATATATGCTTGAGCCAAAGCAGGGTGCCAGGGCAGAATTTCAGTGTGCTTTCTTCACCAGCATATCTGCACTTACTCTGCGGACCTCCAAGGAGGAGTTAATGCTTTACAATATGAGGAAGCAGAAAGAGATAAATGGCATTTCTGTCTATAAAGAAACGAAATGAGGACAAAAGCTGAAATCCAAAGTAATCTGCTCTTACAGCATCTCATGATAAATTTAGAGCCAAGATTCTGTGCTAGTATTGAAATCTTATAAATTGATGAATAACAATACATGTTTTCTTTTATAACAGATATCTTTTGGAAAGTGAGCTATAGCTCACAGCTACATATTTATGGGAGGGGGGCCAAAATACTTTTTGTTCCCTTGGACTCAGATACAAATTTTAGTCCTGCCACTGATCAGAGGAAAAAAAAAAAAATTCTTAAAAGAGTTTTTGATTGGTTTTACAGAAGCAAATTCAACCTCCTAGAAAGAAAGCATTGATTACTAAAAACTAGACTGCTTAAGATGAAGGAAACAGACTGTGAAGGAAATGAAAACAAAGGAATTGGGGGGAAAGCAGCTGATTACTAGACTGGCCGGGGCTCTTTGATGTCAAACATAAATAACTCATTGCCATTCTCTGTCAAATGCAAAACACGGAGATTTGGGACCACCAAAATAACTTTGAGTTAGCAGAGAATATGGATATGGTCCAACCAGGGTCAAGATGGAGCCACGCAATGGTGACCTTGTCATACTCACTGATAAAGTCAGGCTGAGGTAGACCTGTTCCGTCCCAGAGCCTGAGCGCCCCAGCTGGTAGAGCTTCTCAGCCACGACCTCCTCTCTCAGGACCCCATCAAATCCTCCCTGCAAAAACAAAACAAAACAGACAGGTGGACAAAGAAAGGAGTTTCGTTAGAAAAGAAAAAATCCGCTTCGTCATATCCAGCACTTATTTAGTATATTACACACCTGAGAGCTGAGACTTCCAAAATTTACTGGCCCCCAAGAAAATTGTGTTGAAGACCCATGCATACTACATACAATTAAAAAATGTATCTATCCAATCAATGTCTCACTGCTGACAGCATTGAGTGCAGTTCGGTGCTAAGGGCTCTCAGTGGGTCCACTCACTGATCCTCCTAACAATTCTGAGGGAGGTTACTCTTAGCTCCATTTTACAAATAAAGAAACTAAGGCTCACAGATCAAGACTAGCCTGAAACCACAGAGCCCAGAATACAAACCAGAATCTGCCTGACCTCAAGGCAGTTCTAACCACTAATTGCACTTGGCTGCTTGTCCACACCCCAAAGGAGGGTTGCATCACATTAAGGCAATGACTTCTCTACATCTGGCATTCTTGTTGGAGAAAATGGGTCCTCGGGTTCACTTTGCATTGGCTAATCTTGCTGGATTCGTACCATTTACAAAATTAAAAGGGTAATAATTTCAAGAAGGAGGCTGGCCCTTAGTCTACAGACATCATGAACCAGTGGTGGCCCAACACCCCCTCTCCCCATTCTCCCCAAAAGAAGAGATAATTGTGCTGTGTTTGAGCTGCCGGCAACTCTATAATGACAAACACATTAACACTAACATAGGCATTAGGACACAATTTATAGAATAGAATAATTTTTAAAGTCACAGCAATACAGCTAACCAATGTAACTGGTACGTGGACTATGAAGGCAAAACACTCTTTCAGGTGTTTTGGGTCACTTTACATTAACTTGGGAATCAGGAGTGCTGTTCAGACTGCTCGTACTGAGGATATAAGTATGTAGGGTGGTGCTATTGTAAAAAGTTTTATTTCCTCCCAAATTTCCACTATCTTGTTGCTATTTTTCAGTAGCTCAGCCGTGTCTCACTCTTTGCAACCCCACGGACTGCAGGCTTCCTTGTCCTTCACCATCTCCCAGATGGACTTGCTTAAACTCATGTCCATCGAGTCGCTGATGCCATCCAACCACTATCTGAGAGAATCAAATACAGCTCACAGCTGGGCAGGCTTGGTTTGAAGCCCAGATCTGCCATTTTGAATATATGACTTTGAGAGACAAAGTTTTCTCTGAGCCTCATATTTTTCATCTATAAATAGGATATGTTATTACTTTCTCTTAATGTTTTGAAGATAATTAAAAGTAACTGTGAACATAAAGCTCTTAGCACAGTGCCTAGAACACAGCAAGTGTTCCCAATGAATGGGAGCTGTGAGTACAAATTGCTGAATTGAGAAATTCCACATCTTAAGGTCTCATTCATTGATACCAATCAATTTGTTCACAAAATGGGGGAAAGAGATCTACTTTTCACAACAGAGTTACTATTTTGTATAGATGGCCTGGGAAGGAATCGAGGTAAGACAGTGTCATCTTACCTCTCAAACTTTCCTCATAGCCCACCCCCTCCGGCTCCTGTAAGCTAGATGCTACAGCCTCCCTTCCTCACAGTAGGTCTGTTTTCCAACACAGCCATTGACACAGAGACTGGCCGCATGGTCAGCATTGTCCCAGACCCCCAGGGCAAGACTCTCCATGGCTCCCCCCTCACACCTCTTTAAGTCCCCTGCCATTTGTCAGTGCCGTGTCTCTCCCTTCTGGTCTTTGGTCATTTTCAGACCTTAACCGGCCCAATTTGTATGTGTGGTGGCTTCAGAATCTCTAAGGAAGGCCACTCACCATCCCAACTGCTCCAAGCACACACACATGCGCGCACACACACACGTTCCTTTACTTTCTCAACTCCAAACATTTAAAAATTGATGCAGGTAACTTCAGCCACTCACTCCCCTCTGAAAGGTTGTTGTTGAATCACAACACAGGGGTTCTTGGCCCCTGGAGGAGAATTCAATCCGGGGCCAGAGATGAGGCTTGATCGCTCAGAGCTTTTGTGTAATAAAGTTTTATTAAAGTATAAAGGAGATAGAGAAAGCTTCTGACATAGGCATCCGAAGGGGGCAGAAAGAGTACCCCCTGCTAGTCTTCAGCTGGATGTTATATAGTTACCAGCAGTCTGTTAATGAAAGAAAGGAAATGTCTCAAAACTTAGAATTGCACCAGGCCCCTCGCCCATAAGATGTATTTTGGGATAGTCTTGGCACCAGATGGTTTATCTTGGGCCATAAAATGATTAACTTGAATCCTGAAGAAGGGCAGATCACCATACAAACAGTTTCATTTACATAGATTAGAGGAACAATATCAGAATATAACATACTGGTTTATCAAGTAGGTTCTGANACAGTCCCAGTTTGTGTATCTTATATTGGGTATGCTAAAAGCAGAGCCTAAAACAGGGATACTTGCACAAGAGATTTATAAGGAAGTACTCCCAGGATAAATCATTAAGAAACTGATGGATACATGATAAGGTAGTAGAAAAAGATAAGCCAAAATGATGTTTCATTTGAACGTTATCCTCATCTGACCCTATGGATGAGGCATGTGAATGATCACAAATCTATCGTTCCAAGAGGCAAGGTGGTTGGATATCAGTTATCACCAGTTTTGGACTGACTCTGAGGGCAGAAACCTCCAGGTGTAGTGGCTTTTTAAGGCTGAGAACAAATGCTTGGAGAACAGTGTGTGCGAACTGTGTGAACCACTAGAAGTCCAGAGATCCTGGAAAGAACTTTCTTCTCTCAGAGCTGGGACTTCTAGATGCACAGAGCCCACAGACGTGGTGAGGGAGGCATAAATTCTGGACCACATGGATCACTGGGAGTGAAGATGAGTGGGGTGACCCCTCCTCAAACTCTGTGCCGTATTAATGTATTCTAAGGGGAGGCTTTTGAACTATGGTGTTGGAGAAGACTCTTGAGAGTCGCTTGGACTGCAAGGAGATCCAAGCAGTCCATTTCTAAAGGAGATCAGCCCTGGGATTTCTTTAGAAGGAATGATGCTAAAGCTGAAACTCCAGTACTTTGGCCACCTCATGTGAAGAGTTGACTCACTGGAAAAGACTCTGATGCTGGGAGGGATTGGGGGCAGGAGGAGAAGGGGACGACAGAGGATGAGATGGCTGGATGGCATCACTGATTCGATGGACGTGAGTCTGAGTGAACTCTGGGAGTTGGTGATGGACAGGGAGGTCTGGCGTGCTGTGATTCATGGGGTCACAAAGAGTCGGACACGACTGAGCAACTGAACTGAATGGGAGGCCATGGGTACAGATCACATGTAAAAGTTTTAAGAAGGAGAACACAAGTGATGTCTCTCCTCAGTGATGTTTTGATTTTCATTGAAAAGAATTCAGTGTGCTATCTGTAGTAATTTCCCATTATGGTTCTTAACCAATGTTCTGTTTTTTATCCACATATAGTTTTTGGTGTTGGTATTAGAGTCGTCAGAAAGAGTAAAGAGAATTATCCATTTTTCCATCTAAAATTGCTCAAAGTTCAGTGTTTCAAATTCAGGATCATTTTTCTCCACTATATGTATGGTACCAATTACTTTTTAATATTTTAGCTGCTTCTGCTTCCAATGTAAAATAGCTTAAGAAGGTGGATCTCAAACTTGTCTGCACAGTAAGATTCCCTGAGGAGCTTTAAAAAATTCTGACACACACCATACACCACACCAGTTAAATCAGAGTTTTTCTGGGCAGAAGCCAGGCAGTGATGGTTTTCTAAGTCATCCTTCAGTTGATTCCATTATGCAGCCTGCTTTGTGAACCACTGGTCTTTGACTGTGATTCTCTTCACACTTCTTTATAATGATGACATACCCTGCTTTTGCAGCTGTTTCAAAAACAGGTTTCTTAATCTCCCAGAAATATATAGGAAACACTCCCTTAGTAATCAAAAACTCTCTTATGTTTTATTTTCCCCCAACATCTCACATATAACAAATCAAGTGAAAATCTCTGTCCCACATATACCGTGTTATCTGACAATACAATTGTTCAAATGTCTCATATACTTTAGTTTTGCAAACACAAGTTTATAACATAAAAACATATGAATCAGTTGTTTACTAAGAAAATTTATTGTGATAAAAATATTCCAAGGGACCTCCGTACACCAATAGTGAGGATATAATTTGGTACAACCACTATGGAGAACAGTATAGAAGTTCCTTAAAAAAGTAAAAATATAGCTACCATGTGATCCAGCTATTCCACTTCTGGCACTCTATCCAGAGAAAATCATAATTCGAAAAGATACGTGTGCCTCACTGTTCATTGTAGCACTATTTACTGTAGTCAGTACACTGAAGCAACCTAAATGTCCATTGATGGAAGAATGGATAAAGAGAATGTGGCATATAATGTATAATATTATATATATTGCCACAAAGAACCTGCCTGCAATGCAGGAGACCCCAATTTGATTCCTGGGTCAGGAAGATCTCCTAGAGAAGGGATAGGCTACCCATGCCAGTATTCTGGCCTGGAGAATTTCATGGACTATATAGTCCATGGGTCACAAAGAGTCAGACATGGCTGAGTGACTTTTGCCAATAGGTGTGTGTATATATATATACACACACACACATACATGTATATACACACACACACACACATATGGATATATATAACGGAATATTACTTAGCCACATTAAAGAATACAATAATGCCATTTGCATTGACATGGGTGGACCTAGAGATTGTCAACTGAAGTGAAGTAAATCAGAGTAAGGCAAATATCACATGATATTGCTTTTATGTGGAATCTGGGGGGGAAAGGTACAAATGAGCCTGTTTACAAAACAGAAATAGAGCCACAGATGTAGGAAACAAACTTATGGTTGCCAAGGGGAAGTGGGGATAAATTGGGAATAAATTGGGGATAAATTGGGAAATTGGGATTGACATACACACACTGTACTGACCTGGCCTGTTGCTCAGTCGTGTCTGACTTTTTGGGACCCCATGAACTGTAGCCCTCCAGGCTCCTCTGTCCATGGGGATTCGGCAGGTTAGAATACTGGAGTGGATTGCCATGCCCTCCTTCAGGGGATCTTCCCAACTCAGGGACCAAACCTAGATCTCCCACTTGACAGGCAGATTCTTTACCATCTGAACCACCAGGGAAACCCAAGAATACTGGATTCCCCTGTCCCTTCTCTGGGGGAAATTCCTGACTCAGGAATTGAACTGGGATCTCCTGCATTGCAGGCAAATTCTTTACCAGCTGAGCTACCAGGGAAGCCCCCACACACACTACTACATATAAAACAGATAACTAATAAGAACCTACTGTATCACACAGAGAACTCTATTCAGTACTCTATAATGACATATATTGGGAACAGAATCTAAAAAAAAAGTGGGTACATGAGTATGGATAACTGAGTCACTTTATTGTACAGCAGAAACTAAAACAACATTGTAAATCAACTATGCTCCAATAAAAATTAATGAAAAAACACGGCAAGGTGTTTCAGTTCATCTCAGTCATTCAGTCGTGTCTGACTCTTTGCAACCCCATGGACTGAAGCGCACCAGGCTTCCCTGTCCATCACCAACTCCCGGAGCTCACTCAGACTCACGTCCATCGAGTCGGTGATGCCATCCAGCCATCTCATCCTCTGTCATCCCCTTCTCCTGCTTTCAGTCTTGCCTAGCATCAGGGTCTTTTCCAATGAGTCAGTTCTTCACATCTGGCCATAAGGGGGCCAAATTATTGGAGTTTCAGCTTCAGCACCAGTCTTTCCAATGAATATTCAGGACTGATTTCCTTTAGGATGGACTGGTTGGATCTCCTTGCAGTCCAAGCTACTCTCAAGAGTCTTCTCCAACACCACAGTTCAAAATCATCAGTTCTCTCATGCTCAGCTTTCTTTATAGTCCAACTCTCTCATCCATACATGGCTACTGGAAAAACCATAGCTTTGACTAGATAGACCTTTGTTGGCAAAGTAATGTCTCTTCAGTGCTGGACTGCTTTAGGTCAAACAACCAACAGGGAGGGAACACAGTCCTACAGATCAGACAAACATTAAAATTTTAATGAGCATGGCCCTGTCCACCAGAGGGATAAGTCCTGGCTCTACCCACCACCATCCTCTCTTGCACAGTCCTCTTAGACAGCCTCATCTACCAGTGGGCAGACAGCAGAAACAAAAGCTACAACCCTGCAGCCTGCATAATGAAAACCACGGTCACAGAAAGTTAGGCAAAATGAAATGGCAGAGGATTATGTCCCAGATAAAGCAACAAGATAAAACCCCAAAAAACAACTAAGTGAAGTGGAGACAGGCAATATTCCTGAAAAGAATTCAGAATTATAATGGTGAAGGTTACCCAGGATATCAGAAAAAGAATGGAGGCAACGACTGAGAAAATGTAAGAAATGTTTAATAAGACCTAGTACTCTTGCCTGGAAAATCCCATGGGCGGAGGAGCCTGGTAGGCTGCAGTCCATGGGGTCACGAAGAGTCGGACATGACTGAGCGACTTCACTTTCGCTTTTCACTTTCATGCTTTGGAGAAGGAAATGGCAACCCACTCCAGTGTTCTTGCCTGGAGAATCTCAGGGACAGAGGAGCCTGATAGGCTGTCGTCTATGGGATCTCACAGAGTCAGACACAACTGAAGCGACTTAGCAGCAGCAGAAGAAGAACTAAAGGACAAACAAACAGAGATGAGCAATATAACAACAAATGAAAAATCAATAGCAGAATAACAGAGGCACAGAATGGATAAGTGACCTGCCACAGAACAGAATAAAGACATTTAAGAATGCCATCAGAAGGTGACCAACTTGTCTGTGTTTGCCTGATACTTTCCTGGTTTAAACATTGTAAGTCCTGAAGCTTGGAAGCCCCCAAGCCCTGGGCAAATAGGGAAAATTGGTCACCCCGCCATGAAATTAATTGGTAATAGCTAAAACTCAACATTGGTACTTCATCAGTACAGCTCTTAATGCATCAATGTTAACAATTCTCACGGATTATATGCCAAGCTAAAGGTGCCAGACCAAAAAGAGACTACAGTATATATCTTTTGCTTGAGTTTCTTGATCAAAACTAATCTGTGGTGAAAAATATTAAAACAGTGATTGTCTCTATAGTGGTGGGAAGTTTAATGAAGTGACTTGTGGGAATTTTCTGATGTAATAGAAATGTGCTCTATCTTGATAGGTTACATGGATGTATCCATTTATCAAAACTCATCAAATAACACATTAAGACTTGTGTGTTTTGATGTTTTACCTAAAATGTAAAATAAATTGTAAAATAAACTTTAAAATATTGACTAGATATATTTATTCATGAATAAACTTCTGTCCTTACCAGATTGTCATGTTGGCTAGTTTGCCTTCAGCACAATTCTTTTAGATAAATTATACTACTATGAACTCATTGGTTGTCACTTTACTATACTAAATTATTACAATTGTGTGTGCTTGTGTGTGTGTGTGTGGTCTTCCAAGTAAACTAAATTTCCTGGGAGATGACTCTCAAGTACTTTTGCAACATCATTGCATTTGTAACAAAGACTGGTAACATGTGTCTCTCAGAGAATCCACTCAACAAGTCTGCATAGTACATAAGGCAGGAACTTGATATAGGCAATTCCTCAAAGTTTAAACGAACAGAACAAATCAGTAGATCCCCAAGTGTGATCCTTGAATCCCACATCAACATCATCTGGGTGACTGTTAGAAATGCAGAACTTCACATTCAACCCTGCAATTAGAAATTCTGGCAGTAGTCTCATGCATACTTAGTCACTCAGTCATGTCCTCCCCTTTGCAACTCCATGGACTGTAGCCTACCAGGCTCCTCTGTCCATTGGGATTCCTCAGGCAAAAATACTGGAGTGAGTTCCCACGCCCTTCTCCAGGGGATCTTCCCAACCCAGGGATTGAATCCAGGTCTCCCACATTGCAGGCGGGTTTTTTATTACCATCTGAGCCACCAGGGAAGCCCTGGTAGTCTCAATCATCTTTAATAAACCATCCAGAGGATTCTAATGCATTCTCAAGTTGGGCTATTGCCAATGGAGGATATGTAGAAATAAAGTTGAATTTACTGAAGTTTATTCACATTTCAAATTTATACAAAAATCTTGTTGTATAGATTTCCCAGCTTTGGAAGTAAATTCTGAAGAGAGCCACACTCTTGATTATTCAACTTTTTTTATTTTTTGCTCTACTGAAGATATATTCTTAATTGGGAATGAGGTAAAAAAATAAAAATGAGGCTATGTCTTACAGAATCTAAGAGACAAGCTGGAGAGATATGACACAAACATTTAAGATAGCAAAGTAACAGTTTAATCAACAATGTGACCTGGTAGTAGCAGAAACCATAAATTATCTGCCAGGGTTTTAGAATATCAAACATGATCCAACGTTTGAAACATCCAAGGAAATCCATTCCAGTGGCATAGAGGTCATCAATGTCATACACATAGAACTGTCCCATCATCACTGCTCAAAAATGACCCACAGAACAGGGCCTTTTCCTCATGTCCCATGCAAGGTGCCATACTGTACGGATGGGATTTCTATCCCATTGGTCATGGGAAGAAATATACAACAAGAAATATGACTTCCCAAATCCTGTCTGGGTGGAAACATAGGAGGGGAGAGGAAAAAATGTAATTCCAGATGCCAAATATCACGTGACAGCCCTCTGTGGAGGACAATGACAAGAGTGTGGGCTAGAAGATGCCAGTGGGTGAGAATCAGAAGGAAAAGCAGATTGGATAGAATTTATTGTATCTAGAAAAGAAATTTCGTTTCCAGTAAGAATAAGTCATTAACTAGATAACCATAATTGTATATTCTGATAATTACTTAAGTGTTATGTAAACAAAAAAAGGAAAACATTTTGACAACTCACCCTTTTCTGGCAGTATATAAGAGGCTATGACAAAAAGGAGGCGTCCAAACTCGGGAAGTTCACTCTCCTGGAAACTCACCCAGAACCTCCACCCTCTGATACCATGGTCAGTTCCTGTTGTGGCTCTGTCTGCTCTGACCAGAGCTGTGGCCAAAATATCTGCCAGGAGACCTGCTGCCCGCCCAGCTGCTGTCAGACCACCTGCTGCAGGACCACCTGCTACCGTCCAAGCTGCAGTGTGTCCAGCTGCTGCAGGCCCCAGTGTAGCCAGCCTATCTGCTGTCGCCCCGCCCGCTGTATCTCTAGCTGCTGCCACCCCTCTTGCTGTGTTTCCAGCTGTGGTTCCAGCTGCTGCAGGCCCCAGTGCTGCCAGCCTGTGTGCTGCCAGCCCACCTGCCCTCGTCCCACCTGCTGCACTTCTAGCTGTTTCCTTCCCTCCTGCTATGAGTCCAGCTGTGGTTCCAGCTGCTGCAGGCCTACCTGCTGCATCTCCAGCTGCTGCAAGCCCCAGTATTGCCAGTCTGTGTGCTGCCAGCCCAGCTGCTCCCGCATCTCCAGCTGCTGCCGCCCCTCTTGCTGTGGCTCCAGCTGCTGCCACCCGAGCTGCTGCCTGCGCCCAGTGTGTGGCCAGGTCTCCTGCCACACCACTTGCTATTGCCCCACCTGTGTCATCTCCACCTGCCCTCGCCCCGTGTGCTGTGCTTCTTCCTGTTGCTGAATCTCTGCCCATGGCAACCCACTCCAGTATTCTTGCCTGGAGAATCCCATGGACAGAGGAGCCTGGTGGGCTACAGTCCATGGGGTCACAAAGAGTCAGACACGACTGAGTGACTTAACTTGAAGTATGACCTCAGAAATCATATAAAATGTGTTGGAGCCAGCCAGTAACTGGGGAATGGGCACAGGGCCAACTTCTGATCTGGCCTTCAGAGTTGGTGCTCAGTTGTAGGAAGTGACAGATGAAAACATATTTGTCATATGATTTTAACTCAGGCTCAAATACATTTATTCTTAGACCAATAATGTCTTCATCTGAAGTATACAGATTGTGATGATCTCATACGACATTGTTTTTATGTGTTCTTAATAAACACCCGTTTCCCTAATACTGAAATCTTCTGATTTGGTAAAGATACGATGTGTATGGGCATGTGTGTATGTGTACGTGTCTTTAACATTTTACATTAAAGATCAGTTCAGTTCAGTTCAGTTCGTGTCCAACTCTTTGTGACTGCATGAATCGCAGCAGGCCTCCCTGTCCATCACCATCTACTGGAGTTCACTCAGACTCATGTCCATCGAGTCGGTGATGCCATCCAGTCATCTCATCCTCTGTCATCCCCTTCTCCTCCTGCCCCTAGTCTCTCCCAGCATCAGAGTCTTTTCCAAGGAGTCAACCCTTCGCATTAAGGATCATCTCGCTTCAAATGCAGGAGAGTAGGTTCAGCAACAGTCACTTATGTTAGGAGTCCTCCTCAACCACCTCAAGTCCTTTTTCCTCCCTCTCCTTTCCTTTCTTCCTTCCTCCCTCTCTCCTTTCCTCCTTCCTTCCTTCTTTCTCTCCTGTCTTCCTCTCTAAAATAAGACTTTTTCAGAATACTAAGTATACCTTCTAAATCCAGATTTCCGGAGATTAATAAAGATCATGGCATTTTTCCCATAAAAATTCAAAATTTGCTAGTAATAGATGCTCAGAACTTAAGTTATTTCCAGACTGAAACCCCTTCATAATTTTAGTTTCTCATATTTCTGAGATTTCTCCATCTTCTTGTTGGTTTTATTCTTCCATTTTAGGCTTTCATCACCTTACTTGGTCTTACTTAAGAGTGTATGGGCACTTAACGGTGCATGAGTCTTTGAGACTCAATTTTCTCATCACCAAAACTCAAGTAAGCATGATCCTTCTTAGCTGTGAAAATGTGTCAGAATATATGGAATAGTACTATTTCTATACAACTATAACAGTTTATAAGTTTTGTTCCATAATCAGCAGTATATTAAAAACATTTTAAACTCAAGATTTGTTTATTTTAGCTGTGCTATATTTCTAAATAGCGAACATAACAAAGAGTTCATTATTAGTTCTAGAAAACATTTAGATGTTAACAGGCAAAATGGATAGAAGCTGACAGACAACACGTGGGTTTCACCCCAGTTTAGATTTGGAGCTATATTCTTAGTCTACCACAGAAATGGCTTATACACATTTTCAGATTCACCTTTTTCAACTTACTCTGGAACCTTTTGCAGAGTACAGCCCTCTCTTTCCATACACTAGAATTGACAAATGTTTTATCGTCCTATGTGTTTTTCTTTGATAACTGCTAATTAAAGGACACAGACTATGGCTTTAACATTATGCTTTTTTAGTTAGTGCTAAATCGAAGAGTGGAGGTGTACACTGTCTTCTTCAGTATTAAAATATCTGAGGCTTACAATTTCCTGTTTTTATAACAAGAACTGGGTCACAATGGGAATGAGATGGCCCTTGTATCTGGATAATAAAAGGACTATTTACAAAGGCATAGATAGAGTTTAGGAAAAGCAGCACAGAATAGCTCAGGACCCAGGGCTCATAATAGCAAGGAACAGCTACCCCTCATCCTATTCAATGACTTGGGTGAAGCAGCCCAAGAGTGGCATGTGAGACTTCTTAGGATTGCTGTATACAGGTGCTTAATGTACAAGAACTGCCACCAGGGAGAGTTATAGTGCTTTAAAAGGTCCAAAAGTGACACAGAAGATATTGTGGAAGTAAAAACCTTGAGATAAAATTATGAATCAGAAAGTGTGGCTGGAGTGATTATTCTGTGGTCCAACCAACTTTGTCTTACGGTGGATTTCAGGTGAACAGAGCATCCACTGGGTGTACCCTTCCCTCGGTTTCACCAGCCACGCTAACACTCTATGCTTGGAACTGTTCAAGCCCTTCTAGAGGGAAAATAGTAAGCAATGCATCATTTCAGGAAAGTAACACAATTCCTGCAACAAGCTCTGCTTCAGGAATAGCTAAAGCAAAATCATAATTCCCACAAGCTCCTTTTAACAGTCCTGTCTGGTTAGTATGTGGGAAGACAGTTCTCAGAAATTAACAGTAGACTTTCAAGGATAAAACAAGATGGTTCCTCTGAACTGTTCAGATGTAATTTATATACAAGAATTTACAGGAAGCACAAGTCTAACTAGACTAATGCGTCATTACAGACTTGGATAGTGTCTTCTTTAAAAATGCCAGCCTGAGAGTCCAGCCAGGTGCAATTTATTTTCTCATGGCAGGGAGCCCAGTGTACATTTACTGTTTTGCTACATACATATATTTGAGTTAACTAGCATATTGCCACAATTTTAGACTTGAACTTGTAGCCATTAAGATCAAATTAGTATTATACATATTAATATTCTAGTGCATGAAAAATCATTAATGAATTTTAAAAAACAAGTCTAAAACTAGACACAAATACATAAGAGAATTTAATATATAAAAGTGCTATAATATTTTCAATACATGGGGGGAAATATATTACTTAATGGTGTTAGGCTATGTTCATATCAGATTCAAAAATGTTTAAACTGCATATTCTATATCTGTATAAATACCTAATAGACCAGTTGAAGTATTTCAAATTCTAAAAGATGATGCTGTGAAAGTACTATACTCAATATGTCAGCATATTTGGAAAACTCAGCAGTGGCCACAGGACTGAAAAGGTCAGTTTTCATTCCAATCCCAAAGAAAGGCCATGCCAAAGAATGTTCAAACTATTGCACAATTCCACTCACCTCACACACTAGTAAAGTAATGCTCAAAATTCTCCAAGCCAGACTTCAACAGAACGTGAAGAATGTTCATATGTTCTAGATGGATTTAGAGAAGGCAGTGGAACCAGAGATCAAATTGCCAACATCTGTTGGATCATAGAAAAAGCAACAGAGTTTCAGGAAAACACCTACTTCTGCTTTATTGACTATGCCAAAGCCTTTGACTATGTGGATCACAACAAACTGTGAAAATTCTTAAAGAGATGGAAATACCAGACAACCTGACTTGCCTTCTGAGAAATCTGTATGCAGGTCAAGAAGAAACAGTTAGAACTGGACATGAAACAACGGACTGGCTCCAAATTGGGAAAGGAGTTATGTCAAGGCTATATATTGTCACCCTGTTTATTTAATTTATAAGCAGAATACATCATATAAGCTGGGATCTTAAGCAGTCTTAAGCATCATATAAGCACAAGCTGGAATCGAGATTTCTGGGAGAAATATCAATAACCTCAGATATGCAGATGAAACCATCCTTATGGCAGAAAGCAAAGAGGAACTAAACAGCCTCTTGATGAAAGTGAAAGAGGATAATGTAAAAGCTGGCTTAAGATTCAACATTCAAAAAACAAACATCATGGCATCTGGTCCCATCACTTCATGACAAATAGACTGGGAAACAATGGAAACCATGAAAGACTTCATTTTCTTGGGCTGCAAAATTACTGCAAATGGTGATTGCAGCCATGAAATTAAAAGACACTTGCTCCTTGAATGAAAAGGTATGACCAACTCAGATAGCATATTAAAAAGCAGAGACATTACTTTGCCAACAAAGGTCCATCTAGTCAAAGCTATGGTTTTTCCAGTAGTCAAGTATGGATGTGAGAATTGGGCCATAAAGAAAGCTGATGCTTTTTGAATTGTGGTGCTGGAGAAGACTCTTGAGAGTACCTTGGACTGCAAGGAGATCCAACCAGTCAATCCTAAAGGAAATCAGTGCTGAGTATTCATTGGAAACACTGATGCTGAAGCTGAAACTCCAATAATTTGGCCACCTGACGTGAAGAACTGACTCATTCAAAAAGACCCCAATGCTGGGAAAGATTGCAGGCAGGGGGAGAAGGGGATGACAGAGGATGAGATGGTTGGATGGCATCACCGACTCGATGCATATGAGTTTGAGCAAGCTCTGGGAGTTGGTGATGGACAGGGAAGTCTGGCATGCTGCAGTCTATGGGGTCATAAAGAGTTGGACATGACTGAGCAACTGAACTGAATTGAGGACAATATTTGAAAATATAAAACATGAAACTTTGAACTTCACAAAAGAAACTATGGGACAATGTTTGTGCAAATTTACACCTGGATAGATTTTTCAAAGTGTGACGCTTGCCCCAGGAGCCATAAAAGAAAAGATGAATAAATTTGAGTATAAATTTAATGCATGGAACAGGGCACCCAGAGCTGGTGCTCTGGGACAACCCAGAGGGATAGAGTTGGGAAGGAGGTGGAAGGCAGTTTCAGGATGGTGAGACACATGTACACCCATGAGTGATTCATGTCGATGTATGGAAAAAACCAGCACAATATTGTAAAGTAATTAGCCTCCAATTAAAATAAATTAATTAATTTAAAATGTAAACATCTATGTGGCAAAAACACAGAAGCAAAGTTAAGAAGAAAGACAAACTAGTAAAAATGTTTGAAATTCACATTATATAAAAAGGCTAATTTTGATAATATACAAAGAGCTCCTGCAAAAAATCACTATATGAAGGCTAAACACAGTGAAAAAACAAAAGCATAATTATAGATATTATGGAATTTTTTCCTATAAGTTTCCTTGTAGAAAAGGAAAAATAACAATAGCTCTTAAACATATGAACTCTTTAACATATGCAGAATTGTCTAATCTCCTTGACAATATGGCAGGCTGCCGTCTATGGGGTCGCACAGAGTCGGACACGATTGATGTGACTTAGCAGCAGCAGCAGCCTTTACTATAAGAGAAATGCAGATTAAAACCACACGGAGAAACCTTTTCACCTACCATCATGTTGACCAAAATACATACATAAATGCTGCTAAGTCACGTCAGTCGTGTCTGACTCTGTGTGACCCCATAGATGGCAGCCCACTAGGCTCCCCCATCCCTGGGATTCTCCAGGCAAGAACACTGGAGTGGGTTGCCATTTCCTTCTCCAATGCATGAAAGTGAAAAGTGAACGTGAAGTTTTATGTGAACGTGAAATATATGTCCATGTGTATATCTATAGATCTGCCTGCATGCCAGAGACCTGGGTTTGATTCCTGGGCCAGTAAGATCCCCTGGAGAAGGAAATGGGAACCCATTCCAGTGTTCTTGCCTGGAGAATCCCACGGACAGAGGAGCCTGGTAGCCTATAGTCCATGAGGTCACAAAGAGTGGACATAACTGAAGTAAGTTAGCATGCAGCACGTAGGTATATTAAGTGCATAACTGTGCCAAATAGTCCATTTTAATTGTTTGATGCATACATCTTTTCCATATCTTTAAGTGATTTCAGTTCCTCTTCTTTTTTAACACAACTTACCATTTCTGTTAGTCTATCCTTTAAAATTTTAGATTAATACCCCTATGAGGTAGGACGGAGAAGGAAGTGGCAGCCCACTTTGGTGTTCTTGCCTGGAGAATCCCGTGGACGGGGAGCCTGGTGGGCTGCAGTCTATTGGGTCACACAGAGGTGGGCACGACTGAAGTGACTTAGAAGCACCAGCAGCAGGAGGTAGGAAGCTTAAGATATATATATACACACACACATATATATGTTACACACACATACATATATATGTGTGTGTATGTGTTTGTGTGTGTGTGTGTTCAGAGTCTGACTCTTTGCAGCCCTGTGGACTGTAGCCCACAAGATTCCTCTGTCCATGGAATTTCCCAGGCAAGAATACTGGAGGGGGTTGCCATTTCCTCCTCCAGGGGATCTTCGAAACCCAGGGATCGAACCCACATCTCTTATGTCTGCTGCATTGGCAGGTGAATTCTTTACCACTAGTGCCATCTGGGACATTTGTGTGAATATATGTAGATATAAAGTGTATAAATGGTTAAACTGAGATATCTTTTATAATTCTTATGAAGATCCCTCCTTATAGTTCTATTTTCAGTCTGGTCAAAGTATCTGCTGATACTTTCTTTGCAATAACTCTATGATGTTTACTGCCATCACCTGATTCTGTGAGCTCACCTCCCACCCTGCCCCAATTTGACCTTTTAAGTAATGTCTCCCTCATTTTAGCACTTCTAAAGGCAGATCAAAAATTAAAATAATTATATATAGTGTATATATTCTATTACCTCCCCACCTAAAGACTTAATAGATCTACTACTTTTTTTTCCCTAGAATTCAAGGCTATACAAGACCTCTCCCACATTCCAGGAATCTCAACTTCTCTCTCATTACAACTTAAAAGAAGACTTTCCAGACATACCCGTTTCACTATCACAAACCAGGGTTATGCCCAGTCTCAAATATAGCGCCTTCTTTTATTTTTTAATATAAATTTATTTATTTTAATTTTAGGTTAATTACTTTACAATATTGTATTGGTTTTGCCATACATCAGCATGAACCTGCCACAGATGTATACATGCAGCTCCTTCTTTTAAATCCCCCTTCTGTCCATCTATATGAATAACACCTGTTTTCAAGGTCGGTGTATCTTCTTTGATGGTCTAGACAAAATCTTCACTCATTACACAGACATCTCCTTTATCAAAACCTCAACTCATTTCAGTCCCTGAAGATATGAAGTTGAGTAAATCGGAGTCTTTGTACAAATGGAGTTTATATTCTAGAGTGACCCAGATACATAAGTGCAGCTCTGGTGGAGAATTATATGATAGAGCCCATGAGTACACAAGGCTCAGCAGAAGTGCAGCAGAGGAAGGACTTGACTTTTCACGGCATCAAGGAAGATTTTGGAGGAAGATGGCAGCTGAACTCACTGGTAAAAGATCACTAGGAGAATGCTGAACTCACAAGATTTTGCAGGAAGAGGGAATATCAAGAAGATTATCTTCTCTTTCCTAGAATTATGTTCTTCTCTAAATGCCTGTGGCATTAAAGAGAACTCTAATTTAGCAGCCTAATCATATCTGGTTGTGGTTATAAAGCTCTTTATGGATGCAATTTCTATATAAGTATGGCAAGATAATGAATGTTATTTATATTCCTCTTAGTGATCTAAGACTATCTTAAGCATAAATAATACTACAAAAACTTCTGGGCATTTTAGCTCAGAATATATGAAAAAGATTTTAATAAAATGTCCACAAAGCATAACGATGACATATTTTGATTCAAAACTATTGTGTCAATTTCTGTACGCTAGCCTAGGAGACACGTCTGAAGATCAAAGACATTTCTGATTAATCTCAGATGACTGTTTGCTACTTAAAAACACGGAGTCACAGCTAACTGTTTCCAAGTCCATCAGGGTGATGAGAAATCACAGTTTGGAATGTCATTAGCTCAGTGACCATCCAGAATATACACAATGAATCATAAGTTTTGTCACATTCAAAAAGTAGAGCTTACTTCCATTTTCTCAACAAATATTCCATCTGCTTGAAACACGAAATTTCCACTAGAGATCCTAATCTCATCAGAAACTCTCCCCAAATCATATCAAGGTGAAAAATAAACAAGGAACAGAGGCCCACCAATGTCACATGATACCCAGGGACTGAAGTCTTATAACCTTACAAACTAAAAAAGAAACAGAAGAGGTGATTCATGTGAGAACACTGGGGAACTTGAGAAAAGGAAAATGATTATTTTCTATATATTGCCAGATTTTACTAGAAAAACACATATGACTTACTAATTGCATTTTAGTCATATAAACCAAAAGAAGGAATTAGTCTCTTCATAATCACAGAAGTCCCTCAGCTGGGTATAAAAGAGGACACGTGGAGGAGAAACTTCCAAATTGGAGAAAGTCACTCTCCTAGAAACTCACCCAGAACCTCCACCTTCTGACACCATGGTCAGCTCCTGTTGTGGCTCCGTCTGCTCTGACCAGAGCTGTGGCCGAAGTCTCTGCCAGGAGACCTGCTGCTCCCCCAGCTGCTGCCAGACCACCTGCTGCAGGACCACCTGCTGCCGCCCCAGCTGTGGTGTGTCCAGCTGCTGCAGGCCCCAGTGTTGCCAGCCTGTGTGCTGCCAGCCCACCTGCTCTTGCCCCACCTGCTGCATCTCTAGCTGCTGCCGCCCCTTCTGCTGTGTTTCCAGCTGTGGGTCCAGCTGCTGCAGGCCTACCTGCTGCATCTCCAGCTGCTGCAGGCCCCAGTGTTGCCAGCCTGTGTGCTGCCAGCCCACCTGCCCTCGCCCCACCTGCTGCATCTCTAATTGCTCCCGGCCTTCCTGCTGTGTTTCCAGCTGTGGCTCCAGCTGCTGCAGGCCTACCTGCTGCATCTCCAGCTGCTGCAGGCCCCGGTGCTGCCAGCCTGTGTGCTGCCAGCCCACCTGCTCCCGCATCTCCAGCTGCTGCCGCCCCTCTTGCTGTGGCTCCAGCTGCTGCCGCCCGAGCTGCTGCCTGCGCCCAGTGTGTGGCCGGGTGTCCTGCCACACCACTTGCTATCGCCCCACCTGTGTCATCTCCACCTGCCCCCGCCCCGTGTGCTGTCCCTCCTCTTGCTGCTGAGCCACATCTCTGAACCCACCCTCTCCTCTTTATCCATCTTATCACAGAAGCAGACTCCATGCATCACACAGACACCAGAGGAGAGGCCATTCCCATAGTCTGTGTGTCTACATCCTGGCCTCAGGCCAGACTCTCTCCTTTGTTGGCCTTTTCCTTACTACCAAATGAAACTAGGTGGTATTTATAGAAAGAAATTAGCAGAGTTGCCCCAGTTCTATACTTGACCTTTTGATTTGGAGGTACTGGGTCTTCCAGTTGCAAACATGAAAATTCCTACAGGGCCTCTAGGGGCCCTGGTGTCACAGCCTCAGATCTGAAAGTCTAGGGGCTACATCCTATAATGCTTTTACAGTGATATTTTTGTATCTTGTTTCTGCTTCTGAATAAAGCTCCACTTTCCTGGCCCATACAATGTTTTGTGTTTGCTGCTTTATAATGATTGTCCTCTTTTCCTGGGAAATGGTATTCAACATTTTAATACAACTTTGTCAAGCTTACCAATTTCTGCTCTCACCTTTAGGACAAACTCAACATGCAGTGACATAGAAGAAAACAAACCCAGAAATAACACAATACGTAACACAATGTCTCCAAGAGAATTGAAAAATAATAATTTCTTAAAAAAATTAAGGTTATGGAGGAGAAGGATTATACCCCACAGCAAACCTTTCTTAAATATTTTTAAAGCATGTGCTGAATGCTCTGTCATGTCCGACTCTTTTCGACCCCGTGGATTGTAGCCCACCAGGTTCCTCTGTCCATGGGATTCTCCAGGCAAGAGTACTGGAGTGGGTTTCCATTTCCTTCTGCATTGTAAAGCATATATTTCCCTAAGATTCCACTCCTCTCTTAGTTTCCTCATCCCTCCGTTTTCCTTGCTTGCTTCCTTCCTTTTCTTTCCCTCTCTCCAAATACTCTGCTCTGCCCTTGCTCTTCTCCTTGGAAAACCAGAGTCCTCCCTTGGGTTCATCTATTCCATGTGTAACCCAATTTATTACACTCTTAGACTTCTTGTTTCCTCTCCATCCACCGACAACAAAATAATCGTTTGGGGCAAATCAACCTTCCTGAGAAGTTGAGGGCTAACAGAATAATGAAAATGTTCAAACTTTAGTATTTTCTTATCTTAATGACTTTTCTAGGCTGTGTATTTGACAGCATGGGTCTGAGGTACCTTGTCAACATAACTTATGAGAAATGTGGAAACTAGTAGGGAACCCAGTTAAAGGACCAATTTTGATCTTAGGTTAACTCAGGACCCTGCTAAAATTCCTATGAAGTCTACCTTAGGAAAAAAGTATAAAAACAAATTCCTGATGAATTTATGCTAGTGAAAGTAGGAGAAATATATAGAAAGCTTTTTATATGCATATTCTAGGAGTTATAGGGTAAATAAGTAAGTCAATGGTAATGAATCATGACTGTGTTTGACTTCCATAAATTCTACACATAAATAATAATGAGATAATAATTTAAGTTGTATGGGGCATTATTGCTCACTGTTACTCAAAGCACAGAATTCCAAATGGATCTGAGATGGTAGATGGGAACTGATTGCACCTTCTCTTGGTCTCAGCATAAGAAAAATTGTTTGTTTTAGTTTCCTCTGAAGTGAGGGGCTCTTTCAGTACTTTTCTTCACAATAAAGAAAGATATATTTATTTAATTATTTTTGTTAACTTATTTTTAATTAGAGGATAATTATTTTATAATATTGTGTTGGTTTCTGCCATACATCAACATAAATTAGCCATAGGTATACACATGTCTCATCCCTCTTGAATTTTCCTCCCAGAAACAGAATATGTGAAGAATTAGAAAGAAAATAAACCAATAAATCTATCATTATTTGCAAATAATATGATTATCTTCATGGAAAATGCAGTAGACTTTCACAGACCAGGAACTGGTATGTGTATTAGTTACCTAATGTTGGTTAACAAGTTATCCCCCCAAAAAACATTTATTAGCTCCTTGACTTTCTGAGGGTTAGAAATCTGGAAGTGGCGTGTCAGGATCTCTCATGAGGTTGCAGGCAAGTGGTTGGCCAGGACTGCACTCTTATGAAGAGAGGAAAATCCACTTCCAAGCTCACTCACATGGCTGTTGGCAGGAGGTCTCAGTTCTTCACCACATGGACTAATCACTCAAGGTAGCAGGCTTCCTCCAGAGTGGGTGACCTGAGAAGGATCAAGAAACAGAAAGAAAACCCAAATCTTACAATAACCTAGTCTGGAAAGTCGTATGTCCTCATTGCTGCTGTATTCCATTCGTTTGAAGTGAATCACTATGTCCAGCTTACACTCAGTGGGAAGGCATTACACAGGACAAGAGTCAGAGAAGGTGGGGTCCTTGAGAGTCATCTCAGTGTCCTCCTACCACAGTCTGCAAGTGAGGCATTTACAAATCTAAAATGCAAACCCTGTATGCAAGACAGCAAAAGAAACATAGATGTATAGAACAGTCTTCTGGACTCTGCNTTGCTGCTGTATTCCATTCGTTTGAAGTGAATCACTATGTCCAGCTTACACTCAGTGGGAAGGCATTACACAGGACAAGAGTCAGAGAAGGTGGGGTCCTTGAGAGTCATCTCAGTGTCCTCCTACCACAGTCTGCAAGTGAGGCATTTACAAATCTAAAATGCAAACCCTGTATGCAAGACAGCAAAAGAAACATAGATGTATAGAACAGTCTTCTGGACTCTGCGGGAGAGGGAGAGGGTGGGATGATTTGGGAGAACGGCATTGAAACATGTATAATATCATATAAGAAATGAATCGCCAGTCTAGGTTCGATGAAGGATACAAGATGCTTGCGGCTGGTGCACTGGGATGACCCAGAGGGATGGTATGGGGAAGGAGGTGGGAGGGGGGGTTCAGGATGGGGAACACATGTGCACCCATGGTGGATTCATGTTGATGTATGGCAAAACCAATACAATATAGCAAAGTAATTAGCCTCCAATTAAAATAAATAAACTTGAATTAAAAAAAAATCTGAAATGATTTATTTTCTTTTTTTAAGATTTCTGTATGTTTCTTTTATTAACTTAAATTTTTATTTTTTAGTTTGTTTTGCTTTACAATGCTGTATTCATTTTGCTATACATTGACATGAATGGGCCATTAGGTGTTTTCTTGGGTCCTAGGAAGTTAGATGTCTAAAGAGAGGATACATATGGCCCAAGTTAATGGAAAACTCCACATTTGTAAGTTGAAAAAGGAGCAACAGCAACCACAAGAGAATGGAAAGGGATAAAAAGAGAAGTAAAAAGACAGTAGACTGCAGGGTCCAAAAGAGAGGCTTCTTGAAAAATTAAAAGACAGAATGTAACTTCCAGCTATGACAAAGCATATATAAGACCAAACCTCTCGATGAGAATGGCTGTGAGAAACGGATAAAGTTAAGAAAATAGTCATGTACAGTTGTGAGAGCTGGATCATAAAGAAGGCTGAGGGCCGGAGAATTGACACTTTTGAATTGTGGTGCTGGAGAAGACTCTTGAAAGTCCCTTGGGCTGCAAGGAGATCAGACCAGTCAATCCTAAAGGAAATCAGTCCTGAGTATTCCTTGGAAGGACTGATGCTGAAGCTCCAGTCCTTTGGCCACCTGATGCAAAGAGCTGACTCACTGGAAAAGAGCCTGGAGTTGGGAAAGACTGAGGGCAAAAGGAGAAGGGGGCAGCAAAGGATGAGACAGTTAGATAGCCTCACCAAGTCAATTGACATGAATTTGAGCAAGTTCCGGGCGATGGTGGGGGATAGAGGAGCCTGGCATGCTGGAGTCCATGGGGTCACAAAGACAGGGGTAGGGTATGACTTAGTGACTGAACAACAACAATCTTTGGGAGTTGACTTATGCAGGTAGTATTGAGAACCCACAGTCCAAGAAGAAAATTAAATCTGTTCCAGGTAGAAGATAAAAAAATCACCTCAAGCCTCTACATCTTTTTATATATGTTGGGCATTCAATAAAAATTATTACCAGGTATATAAGAATCAAAGGACCAAATTATAAAACAAGAAAAAGACAACAGAAATAGACTCAAGGATTTTTTTGTGGGGAATATTTTGTAACATTTTTCCTTTTGGGTAACTCATGTAGTCTACGTGTAGTCCTAGAAGCTTATTTCTCTTCACAGTTAATGTTATTTTGTTTTTTAAGGCATTATTTCTCTGTGCTATAATTTCTGCTTTTGTCTCTTTTGTCCTTTTTCCAAGGATATTCACTATTTTGTTAGAGTTTCTCAACTTGAGATTCCTCCCCTATTCATTTAGTGTGAATTGGAAAGCTTGGTGATACTGCTGTGGTTTAGATGTCCACAGGCACTTTGATTACCACTTACAATTCCTAGTGGGGAGATAAGATTTTCTTGTCCCCATCTTACTAGGTTCACTTTAAGAATGCAAACTATGGGTAGAACTCTCCCTTTACAGACCTTATCTTGTGAAAGTTTAGTCATTTCTTGTACCTACCTGGGTTTCAACTACCAGCCTCTCATTTTGAAAGCTTATAACTAGATACCAAACCTTCACAATCCTGGACATCAGCTGTTGTATGCAGTTGACATTCTCTTTTTCTTTCTGGAAAATGAGAATTTTTATTTCCCTTTAAGTTTGGCTATGTAATGGAAATATTTAAAAGATATTTCTCAAGCATTTCCATTTGCTTGATCTAGAAGGTGGGTCTGTTAGCATCAACTTGATCTGCCATGTTGTTAAAAGTCCTATATTTTCAGGGACCCAAGAAGATTCAAAAGATTATGACATTCGTTAGAAATACAAGGAACGCTTCTTATAGTAGAAGCTCCTATTAAGTAAGATGCATCATATACTTTAATATTTCCCCCCAAAGACACAAACTACTTCCTCTTAATATACTAACACTGCAGGAAAAGATTTTTAATTTTAATTGGTTTAAATATTTTTTTACTTTTTATTTTTTTCACATACCTCTGTTTATTTGTTATCATTTAAATAGGCACTTGCTTATTTACAAGGAATGTTGAATTATTTTGTCATATTTTCCTTTTCTTTTAATTAATTAATTTATTTTAGTTGGAGGCTAATTACAATACTGAGGTGATTTTTGCCATACATTGACATGAATCAGCCACGCGTGTATATATATCCCCCATCCCAAACCCCTTAACAACTCCCTCCCAAAAACTGAAACCACAATGAGGTACCATCTCATGCCAGCTAGAATGGCTGCTATCAAAAAATCTACTTTTTATTTTTAAAAGTATTTCAAATTTACAAAATAGTTCAAAGAGTAATACAAAGAACTTCTTTATACCATATAGTTTTTACCTATATTCAAAATCATGCCACATTTTTTTCTCTCATAGATGGATATAGGTAGGTATAAGAGGGATATGGGTAGGTATAAGATGGATACGGGTAGGTATAAGACGGATGTGGGTAGGTATAAGACGGATGTGGGTAGGTATAAGACGGATGTGGGTAGGTATAAGATGGGTGTGGGTAGGTATAAGACGGGTGTGGGTAGGTATAAGAGGGATACGGGTAGGTATAAGATGGATACGGGTAGGTATAAGATGGATACGGGTAGGTATAAGATGGATATGGGTAGGTATAAGATGGATGTAGGTAGGTATAAGATGGATATGGGTAGGTATAAGATGGATATGGGTAGGTATAAGATGGATGTAGGTAGGTATAAGATGGATATGGGTAGGTATAAGACGGATATGGGTAGGTATAAGATGGATACGGGTAGGTATAAGATGGATACAGGTAGGTATAAGATGGATATGGGTAGTTAGTCAGGTAAACAGATGATAGGTAGATGTAGATACATAGGTAGGTTATGAAATGATTTAGATAAAGAGTGACAGGATTAGGGCCACATGAATCAGATTTTACTATGAGGATGGTAGACAGTGATTTTTAATTCCCTTTTTATTTCTGTATTTATTAGTTGACATTCTACTGTCATGGATAACTTTCTCTTATTTTTCTACACAATGGGCCTCAGTGTTGACTCATGAATTTCTATTTAATGGGTTAAAATTCTTCACCCATTTATTCATTGTGTTGTTCAAGTTGCTCCTTATTGGGTCAGTGAGAGTCCCTTCAAGGTGGCTCCAAATACTTTTTAATACTTAAAAAAATGAGTCATTGGTAACAGTTTCAAATTGGATACAGGAAGTAGTACTTGACACATCCTTTGAAGCGCCAGAGGCAGTCCAGTATCTAGTCACCATTCATGACTCACAGATTGGATCTGTCTTCCTCATGGCGTACAGGTAACTCACAAGGATGACCATTTTTCACTCTATTTGCCTACAATAATTCTGCTTCTATTTTGACATCAAAAGAGATCTTGGCAACATGAGGACAATCCATCCAAACAACATCATGGCGTCATACACAGATCACAGGTAAATTCCAGTGATGAGGTCCATGACAAACAGGGAAATAGTAAAAGCAATTCTGTAAGAAAGACTGGACTGGAAAATGTTAACACACTGGGAAAAGGAAATCTTGTTTTCCTTTATTTTAAAATAGTTAACCAGAAAAACATGATGATCTAACATAATGACTAATGTTTCTTTAGGAAAATGAACTAGGAAACACTCTAGGACCTGAACACAGCAGTCTCAGTAGGGTATAAAAGAGGACAAGCA
Organism: Neotragus moschatus; assembly: GCA_006410615.1. NCBI lineage: Eukaryota > Metazoa > Chordata > Mammalia > Artiodactyla > Bovidae > Neotragus > Neotragus moschatus. The sequence goes on along the minus strand of SJYA01002427.1, from coordinate 3,929 downwards.
GCAGAGATACTTCAGATCACTAAGTTCACTCTCCTGTTAACATCAGAACCTCCAGCCTCTGACACCATGGTCAGCTCCTGTTGTGGCTCCGTCTGCTCTGACCAGAGCTGTGGCCGAAGTCTCTGCCAAGAGACCTGCTGCAGCCCCAGTTGCTGCCAGACCACCTGCTGCAGGACCACCTGCTACCGCCCCAGCTGTGGTGTGTCCAGCTGCTGCAGGCCCCAGTGCTGCCAGCCTGTGTGCTGCCAGCCCACCTGCTCTCGCCCCACCTGCTGCATCTCTAGCTGCTGCCACCCCTCCTGCTGTGTTTCCAGCTGTGGTTCCAGCTGCTGCAGGCCGACCTGCTGCATCTCCAGCTGCTGCAGGCCCCGGTGCTGCCAGCCTGTGTGCTGCCAGCCCACCTGCTCTCGCCCCACCTGCTGCATCTCTAGCTGCTGCCACCCCTCCTGCTGTGTTTCCAGCTGTGGTTCCAGCTGCTGCAGGCCGACCTGCTGCATCTCCAGCTGCTGCAGGCCCCGGTGCTGCCAGCCTGTGTGCTGCCAGCCCACCTGCTCTCGCCCCACCTGCTGCATCTCTAGCTGCTACCGCCCCTCCTGCTGTGTTTCCAGCTGTGGTTCCAGCTGCTGCAGGCCCCGGTGCTGCCAGTCTGTGTGCTGCCAGCCCACCTGCCCCCGCATCTCCAGCTGCTGCTGCCCCTCTTGCTGTGGCTCCAGCTGCTGCCTCCCGAGCTGCTGCCTGCGCCCAGTGTGTGGCCGGGTCTCCTGCCACACCACTTGCTATCGCCCCACCTGTGTCATCTCCACCTGCCCCCGCCCTGTGTGCTGTCCCTCTTCTTGCTGCTGAGCCCACTGCTCTGTGACCACTGTCTCCACTTTCCTCTGTCCCCATAAATGCAGAGCCTCCTTTGCAGTTGATGTTGCTCAGCTAAACTGGGCTTCATAATTCCAGTGAGGAACCAGACCATGCTGTTGAAGGAGATGGATATGGCATGGAGCACTTCTCCAGTAACAGATTTTCCTCTTTCACCTGACAATTGGTAAACTCATTCTAACTTCTTTTCCTAAGACTTTTCTGTAACCTGATCTATTTCTGTACCAAAATAAAGTGATACTTTCTGTATTAAAGTTTTTTTGTGATTTTTTTCTCCTTTAAGATTTTGTGTTTGGTTGCTAGACAAGTGTATTTGAACTGCACCTGCAGGACACACAGCAGGGCCTTGTCACTTCTCAGTGAGAAGTTCCATTATTCTCTAATTCTTTCCTAGGTGCCTGCTAATTTCATGAGCAAATCAGCTCATGAGAAGAACAAAAAAGTGAAAAGTAGTTTGGAGAACTTCTCGTATGTAAAAGCAAAAAGAACACAGAATATGGTTCAGGCGTCACATCAGCTATGATAGCCTCACAATGTGCTATTTAACACAGTCTGCAAGTTTATATTCAGACTTGCACTCAATGCGATAGGTGACATCCAGGCAGCAAACCAAGTGTGCACTGATTCTCCCCTATTTACAATAGGACCTAAGTTGTGATTCTTTTTTTTTTTTTTTTTTTTTTATG
>SJYA01002426.1:1968246-2004884 GCA_006410615.1 Neotragus moschatus | reverse complement strand
GGGGGGGGGGAAAACTGAGCCACCCTTAGACTGGTCTGTAGACCTTCATCAGCCAGAGGACCACTATTTTCAAAGTCATGGCTCCAGGACTCCTCATCTTCAAAGCGCTTCTCCACACGGGCTCCTTTCTTCCAGCAAAGATTCTGGCTCTGGTTTTAAGCTCTTCTCCCCATTCTGAGACCTGTCAATATCTTAGGTGACCTCAAGATCCACCACAACGAACAGAGCTCTTCACTTCACGGCCCCACCCTTGACCAGATCCATTCCTCCTCAGAAATCATACCCAACACAGTAATTTCCTACTAGCTTCCTCCATTACTTACCTTCCAACTAGTTCATTCAATTACTGTCCAGGTAACATCTCTTTGACCTCCCAGCCCCACTTGTTTCCTGAGTCAGCTCTCCTGACCTCTGGGGTGACTCTGCTGCAAACTTGCAATCTCATCTCTTCCACAGCACCTCCAGCAGATCCTCTCACCCTGCTTCCTCCAGAAGAAAGTAGATGCTTCCAGAAAAGAGTACCTGTAACATGTGCCACCAAAACACCAGCCCCGCCTTCTTCCACTGTCCCCTCCCTCTGGTTACAGTGGACCGGTCACCCTCGGGCCTCCTGTTCTCCTGGACGCTGAACCCCTCCCCAACCACCTTCTCAGGGACGAATTAGCTTCTTTTCATCTTCAGTCTCTTTTCCAGTCTCTTCTGTAGACTCTTCCCCTTCGCATTTAAATATCCTCATTTTTTCTTTTCTTAAAAAATAAAATCAGGGACTTCGCTGGTGGTCCAGTGGCTAAGACTCCATGCTCCCACNCAGTCTCTTCTGTAGACTCTTCCCCTTCGCATTTAAATATCCTCATTTTTTCTTTTCTTAAAAAATAAAATCAGGGACTTCGCTGGTGGTCCAGTGGCTAAGACTCCATGCTCCCACTGCAGAGGGCCTGCGTTCGATCCTTAGTCAGGGAACTAGATCCCACGTGCCACAACTAGTGATCCCGCATGCCACAGTGAAGATCAAAGGCCCCGTGTGCCACTCCTAAGACCAGCACGGCCAGATAAATAAATAAACATGAAAGTAAGTAAGTGAAACCAAAGCTCGCCCTCAGTCAGCATTTCTAACCTGTCTCTTTCCTCTCCATGAATGATCTCTGCTTTCTGCATCCACACCCTTCACTCACCCCACTGCAGCTGACTTCTGGCTCCCATTGCACCAAAATAGCTTTCACCCCTTCTGACCCAGAGAAAGCTTTTTGCCCTTAAGTTTTAGGTCTGCTTTTCTTGACCTCCAGGCACCATTTGCCCCTCAGACCGCAGCCTGGTCTCCTTTCTTCCCTCTCTCTCTCCCCTCCTTTCAAGACCTTCCACAAAGGACGTGTCTTGTTCTGTATTTGCCCTTAAGTCTCTGTTCAAGGACCTTTTCTTTTCTCCTCTTAAAATTCCCCCTGGACGAGGTGTTTACTCTCAAGATGTCATTTACTATCTAAAGACTAATGATGCTCAAGCCTTTTTCATCTTGTTTAGATCTTTCATCTGAGCTCCAGGTGGCTGAGCAACCCTTGGACGCCTTCCGTTGAATCTATCTCTTAACGAACCCCTCAAGTTCATTACGTCCCAAACTTGACCCATGACTCTCCTTTCTTCCTCCCATCTCATGACTCTGGCAGGTTCCCCTGCTCACAGGAATGCTCCCACTCTTTACCCTGGTGCTGCTGCCGGGAACTCAGACTTTATTCTTGAAGCTTCCCTCTCTCAACTCCTCACATCAAGTTAATAGTCAAGTCTTCCGATTGTCCAACCTAAAAATCTATCCATCTAGCTCCGTCTTTCTATCCTCACTGCCATTTCTTGTCCAGGCACCAGCTTCGCTTAGGGTGTGCAGCAAAACCCTCTTGGCTGGTCCCCCTGGTTCCTGTCTTCACCCTTGCAAACAGCTTTGACTGATCTAAGATGTTCATCAGATTGTGTCCTGTGCCTCCTCCCCTTCCTCATTATTCCTCCAAGATTTCTCATGGGCCCTGAGATAAAACGCAGACTTTCTGACACACCTCCCAAGGCTCTCACTTCTCTGCCTCTCCCCCTTGCTCCCCGCAGCTCACCCAGACAGTCCTGCAACACACCTCTGCTTCCCACAACTAGTCTTCTGGTCTCAGCTTAAATGTCACTTTCTCAGGAGGGAAAGAGGCCTTCCATGATGAGTTGAGTGGTGCCCCTATCCAAAAAAAGGCTATCCCCATCCTAATTCCTGGATCCTGTAACTATTACCCTACAAGGCAAAAGATGTGATTAAGCTAGGCATCTCCAGATTTCCTGGATTGTTCAGGGCAGGGGGTAGGGAGCACTGGGCTCAAATACAAAATTCCACAGACTGGGTAACATAAACAACGGGAATTTATTTTCTCATAGTCCTGGAAGCTAGAAGTCCAAAATCAAGATGCCAGCAGGGTTGGTTTCTGGTAAGACCTCTCTACCTGGCCTGCAGATGGCCGAATTCTCATTCTCATCACATGGTCTTTCCTTGGAGAGAAGGTTCCAATGTCTCCTTCTCTTCTTTTTGTTTGTTGTTGTTAATTTTTTGGCCATGCTGCACAGCATAAGGAATCTTCATTCCCAACCAAGGATCAAACCCAAGCCCCCTGCAGTAGAAGTTCAGAGTCTTAACCACTGGTCCACTAGAAAAGTCTCACCTTCTTTTAAGGCAGCCAGTCCTATTGAAGCAGGTACACCTTTATGACCTCATTTAACCTTATTCCCAAATATGTTCTGTCTCCAAATATAGTCATGTTGGGAGTGGGGCTTCAGAATATGGATTTGAGGGCCACACATAGATTGATCCACAACAGGTCTAAATGCAATCACATGTGTGGGTGCTAAGTCACTTCAGTCATGTCCAATTCTTTGCAACCCTATGGACTGTAGCACGCCAGGCTCCTCTGTCCATGGGGATTCTCCAGGTAAGAACACCAGAATGGGTTGCCATGTCCTCCTCCAGGGCATCTTTCCAACCCAGGGATGGAACCTGTGTCTCATGTTTCCTGCATTGGCAGTCGGGTTCTTTACCATTAGCGCCACCTGGGAAGCCCAAATGCAATCACATGTTTCCTTATAGTGTAGACACACAGAGGAGACAGGAATGTAACCCTAGAGACAGAGATTGGGGAAATTCAGCCGCAAACCCGGGATGCCTGGAGCCCCTAGAACAGGGATGGACAGACACTGGGAGCTCTGGGAGGGAGTATGGCCCTCCCAGCACTGAGTTTCTGCTTCTGGCTTCCCGAACTGCAGGAGAATGACTTTGTGTGGTTCTCAGCCACTCCATGTGTGATCATTTGTTACAGAAGCCCCAGGAAATGACCACACTTCCGTGACCTCAAAGATAAGTGAGGAGGCCATCTCGCTGCCCTCACGGCCCCTCTCTGCCCTCTTCATCACCCACACCACACTGAACTGTAAGAGTGGGTTGAGAGGCAGTCTTCCCTTCTAGCCCTTGCGACCTTGTGGACCGTAGCCCACCAGGTTTAAGAAGGCAGAAATGGCCTTTCTTGTCCACAACTGCTCCCCAGGGTGTGGTACATAGTACGGACTCAGTGAATATATATGAGATGGATGAGTAAATGAGCTGATGTTGAGAATTTCTTGGCTGGAAGAGTTTATGAATAATAGACTGCGCTATGACAACAAGCTAAGGAAGTTGTTCCTTATCGGAGACATTGGCAGTCCTTTGAAATAACTAGGTAAGGCCTTGTCCCGTATGACATTTCAGGGGTTTTCCAGTCCGACAGCGATGCCCTTGTGGGTTGCAGTTTTCCCAGCAGCTTGAGCTTTGGTGCCCTCTGGTGACAGAAGTAAATTGTCTCTTGTTAGTCTGTCAGGACTGACACACATCTAGTTCCTGCCATTGGGTGGGATTTTCTCATGAAGAAGTTGAATTTTCTCCTTAATGTTAAAAGAAATCAACTGGAAAGGTGTATTTAACCATGAAATCGACAGAAGTTACATAAACCACATAACTTTCAAAGCCTTTGCAGAGGTTGCTTTGAGTGTTCAGTTTTGAATTCAGATTTCCTCATGAAACATGAAATTTTCAGATTGCATTTACTACAACACTTTCTCTTGAAATAGCCATGGTTTTTAATGGTTGAATTCAATTATTATTTGGAAAACTAACGCTCTATTGTATGTGGCTGCTTATAATGACTATGACTTACGGTGCTTTCCAAGGCCCTTAAACCTTTATTGAGTTTGAAAATCAAGTTGCTATTATTATTTTTTTTTTTTAAACAAACCACACACATAAAGCAATCGTGTGTGTGCTGCTTGTAAATGAGAAGTTATGGGTCTGGCTGCCTCTCTGTAAACAGACTTACTTTTTATCCCTGGATCTTATAAAACTGCTGACAGCTACACAGTCTTCCAATTTGAATTCTGTGTGAGTTGCAATGCCAGACAGTTCCACATGGCAAATGCGAGTATGACTGTGCTTAGCTTCATGTCAAGAATGTGTTTTCCAAAGTGTCATTTGAAGACAATTTGGGTAGATGGAGTAAATACACTTTTTTTCTTACCAGTTGCACCATCATTTTAGGGATAACTTACCATTATATTTCCGATGATTTTCAAAGGATCTTGCTGACCTGCTAACATATGAGTTTGAAGTGTTCCTGATCTCAAGCATTTAGTCAAATAAACAAGCACTTACTTGCAGAGGGAGCTTCTATTTATAGGCACTCAACACTGGTTTCCTTTCTAAATTAAGAGTCCTTCGGTAATGTAAACAACCACCCTCTGACTTGGTTTTGAATATTCCTAGTTTTACTTTCCCATTTTTTCAAAGCACTGTATATCTGTATAAACCCATGAGACGCTACTGTCCCCAAGGTACTTCTTACAAAGAGCCAGAAATAAGCAATATGATGCAAATGCTTTCTGGAAGATGCAACTGTTTGGAAGATGATTCTTCAGTTGGTGAGATTTTATAGCTTGTTTTTTCTAGAGAAAAATGAGTTAAATATATTTTTTAAATATGTAAAAAAAACACAAAAATATATCCATAGGGATCTCACCTTCAAGCAGATGGAGAAAAACAACAAATAAAATAAACAAGTAAGATACACAGTATTTATATCATAATATGAGTATGGAGGGTCTTCCCGGGCGGCTTGGTGGTAAAGAATTTGCCTGCAGTTCAGGAGGCGTGGGTTTAATCCCTGGGTCAGGAAGATCCCCTGGAGGCGGGCATGGCAACACACTCATTATTGCCTGGGGAATCCCATGGACAGAGGAGCCTGGTGGGGTCTCAAAGAGTCAGGCATGACTGAAGCCACTGAGCACACACGCATACTCAAGTATGGAGAGGGTTGATGGAGCACATATTAGGGCTGTTATTCTAAACAGAATTGTCAGAGAAGACTTCACTGAGGAAATATATAAGACTTGAATAAGACAAGGGAATTAGCCATGGTGAAATCTGGGAGAAGAGTGTTGCAGGCAGAAGGAAAGATCAGTGCCAAGGCCCTGAGGCAGACACATGATTGGTACATACAAGGAAAAGCAAAGGGACTATAGTGGCTGGAGCAGAGTAAGCAAGGGAGATGTAGTCTAAGATGCATTAGAGACACCAAAGAAGCAGCCCAGATTATGAAAGCCCCGGCAGCCCCTTGTTAGTAAGACTTTGGCTCTTACTCTGAGGTGGAGCTAGAAAAGTAACATGATCTGACTTCATGTTAAAAGGATTTGGCATGGGGTTGGGGGCGGGGGTGGTGCAGGGCAGAACCAGGAAGACGGGATTGCAATATTCTATGCAAGAGATGTAAGAGCTCAAACCAGCTGGATAACAATGGAGCTGATAAGAAGTGGTCAGATTCTGGGCCTATTTTGGGGAAAGGGCCAACAAGATTTGCTGGGAGGTTGGCGCAAGAAAAAGAAAGAAGAGAACGGTTAAACATTCCGTTAGTTTTCTGGGGCTGCTGAAACACAGAGCCACAAACTTGGCTGCTTAAAGTGACAGAAAATCATTCTGTCACAATTCTGGAGGCCAGAAGGCTGAAATAAAGGAGTTGTCAGGGGTGCCTGTCCCCAGAAGCTCTACGGGATAGTCTTTCTTGCCTTTTCCAGTTTCTGGGGGATCTGGGCATTCCTTAGGTTGAGGCACGTGACTCCAGTCTCATCCTCACATGGCCTTCTCCTCCGTGTCTATGTCCTCTCTTATCTCTCGTAAGGACACTTGTCTCACCTAAAGAAGCTTAATTACAACGGCCAACAACTGTCCCCCAGTTAAGGTCACATTCACATAATGGGGGTTAAGACATGGCCATATCTTCTAGGGAGACATCATTTCAGTTCACTGCAGTGACTCCAAGTTCTTTTAACACAAGCAACTGTGAGGATGTAGTCGTCATTCATTGAGATGGTGAAGATGTGGGTTGAAAGTTGGGAGAGGAATCTAGGACCTCAGTGTTGGACATGTTGGGTTTGAAAGGCTTATTTGACATTTAGCAGAGATGTCGAGCTGGCATCTGGGTGAACAAGACTGGAGCTCAGGGCACAGTGCAGGGCTTGAGAAATCAGTTCAGAGGTACCAGGATACGGCAGCATGGCAAGGTACAGGACCAGGGATATAACCAGGAGAGGGAAGGGGACAAGAGGGGAGCCGTGCCAGCCTTCCCTGGACCCAGCTAAGAGCTGAGAGGAGCAGCCAGGTGGGAAGGAGGAGAAACAGGAGAGTCTCAAGGCCTAGAAGCTGAATGGAAGAATCACCTGAAGGCAGAAGGAGTGATCAGCTTCACCTTCTGGCTGTGTCATGTTGCAAATTCTCAGGCCTAGGGTTTCAGGTAAAAGCTGACGTTTCCTCTGTCATTTCCTGTAACAAGATGGCACAATCTTCATGTAACTCTTCTTTTATGATGTTGAAAAGCCAGGGCCATCTTGATCGAAATCATGAATACCCTGAAGTGACTTATAGTGTGGTATGTTTTTAAGGTATTGAGTTATTATTTCGATCAGCAAAGCCTTCTCAGTGGGTCAGTGTCTAGGGCATTTGACTCAGAAGGGAAAGAAAGGCATCTATCTTAACCCCACGCAAGGTGGGAGGAACCATCAGGAGGGATTGCTGCCTAGGATCACACCATTTCCCTCACTTTCAGCTCCTGAGGTAAAGGCCTTGTTGTCCTTAGTAGAACTGTGAAGGAAATCACTGAGAGAAGCTGTTTTAAAAGGTTCTAAACTATGTCTAGAAAATTGTGTAGTCACCTCAGGCACCAAGACAGCAATCAGACAAGTGAGAAAAGTCCACCGTCTTGACTGAAACCCGCTACATGACGCCAAACATCTGGTCAAATCAATCGGTGCAGCTAAGCCATTTGCATGGAAAAGCAGCGTGAGGTGATGGGTTGGATTTTCCACCAAACGGGCGTCCCAGAGACACAGCTTCCATCTTGAGCCATTTTCGGGTTTTTCATGAATATGGTAATAAATGGTTAAATTAGAGAATCAAGGGCTAAATCCTAAAAAATACATCTTGTGGAAATTACTCCGGTGTCTCTGTAGCCAAAATATCTGAGGCCTCACTGGCCTGTGACCACACATGGGATTTCATCAATATTAATATCCAGATCTCCATGACTCACAGCCTCCACCAGCTTGACATCCAAATTCCCCTCTCTTGAGTATACTTGGGAATCCCCAGGGTGTGTATTTATAGTATCCCTATAGTTGCAAGCTTGGCTGAGAGGGGACCTCCACCCTGACCCCAGAAGAGCCCCTCCAAGCTGGAGGTTGCCCCCCTGGGTGCCTGCGGGGCTGGTACGGCTCTGAAACTCTGCAGGCAACAAGACTCCTCTCTCTCATGAAGTCAGAACATTCTCGGCTACACTCAGTTAGAGGGTTGACAACACACGGGTCCTTGAACCTCAGAATGTCACAAGACTTAGTCACAAGCCCTTTCAGGCACGAAGCCCTTTTCTCTCTGCGGGGGATGAAGTCATGCTGCCTGGGTGGGAGGCAGTTCAGGAAATAGTCCTCCTTCAGCTCTTGACAGTAAGTCGTCCTCAAGGTTGGTAGGAACCTGTGTTCCCGGGAGACTCTTCAGCCCTGGGGAGTCCATGGTTGTGAACAGACTGATGGGAGAAAAGACCATCATCACCAGAATCATCTGAGTCTCCGCTCTGTGCCAAGACACTTCTTCAGAAAGATTTTTTTAAGGATTGGAAATGTTCTGTCCTCTAAAACACAGTAGACTGTTCCCAATTCCAGCACAAGACAGAAATTATCAGGAACAGTTAGGAATAGTCAGAGCCCTCTGGAAGAGGGATCCAGCCCGTGGCCCCTCTGCAGACCTCCATATCCTTGTACCTGACAGAAAAGTCTCAGCTTGCTCAGGGTGGCGTTGGAGATACCAGGGAAACTGATCCACCCTGGAGCCTCCCAGAACCAAGGAAAGAGAGGGACACCCTACAAGGGGACCAGAAGTACTTCTTTCTCTACCCTAGTTCACCAGAGTCACACTGTCAGTTTATCTTAGAGAGAGAAAAGAATTCAGCGATCTGGAACTTNCTTGCTCAGGGTGGCGTTGGAGATACCAGGGAAACTGATCCACCCTGGAGCCTCCCAGAACCAAGGAAAGAGAGGGACACCCTACAAGGGGACCAGAAGTACTTCTTTCTCTACCCTAGTTCACCAGAGTCACACTGTCAGTTTATCTTAGAGAGAGAAAAGAATTCAGCGATCTGGAACTTTTGAACAAAGGATCAGATTTATAAAAGTAATGCTGGTAAGAAGAAATCAAATTACTTTGAGTGTTTACATGTGCTGGGCATTGTGCTAAGCACTGTACACATAAATTTGTATATTGTAAAGTATTATATATGTATACACACATTTAATCTTATTTAATTCACACATCAAGTTTATGATGTAGATTTTGTATCCCAGTTTTACAGAAAAGTAAACTGAGGCTCAGAAAGTTTCCATTTACAAGGCCACCCAGCGAATGAATGTTGAGTCCAGGGGCCCAACCCAGCATAACTCTTAAGCCTGACATTTGAATTACAATATTGCATTAATTGGGGCTTCTCTGATGGTTCAAGTGGTAGAGAACCCACCTGCCAGTGCAGGAGACATAAGATACCTGGGTTTGATCCTTGGGTCGGGAAGAGTCCTTAGAGGAGGACACGGTGACCCACACCAGTATTCTTGCCTGGGGAATCCCATGGACAGAGGAACCTGGTGGGCTACAGTCCACGGGTCACAGAGTCAGATACGACTGAGCGTGCACAGAAGATAACGATGGCTGCTTTAATTCTTACTATTAAGATACAAACCATCCCCAATCCCCTCTGAGACCAGAAAAACCTTTCACAAAACACTGTTTTATTGAAGGTTTCCTTTGGACATCACTGCAGTGAATTTGATACATGTTCCAGAAAAACTAGGGTAAATGAGAGAGGGAGAAAACACAGCATCTCCCTCGTCCGATCTGATACTCCATCTCAAACCATGAAGTCGTGGGGTGTGTAACTCTGGAAGAGCTACATATGCAGGCAAGGGCTCTCTCCAGGAGCCCTCAGGCCTCTGTTTCACTTGGACAGTTACAAGTTATGGTCCCTTCCAGGGCCTCCTCACCCACACATATGAAAGACCAGGAGAACCTCCAGCCCCTCCAGCCTCATCAGCCCAGAGGGACTGAATGTGCCTGGGATGGGGCAAGCCTAGGGACTGAATGTGCCTGGGATGGGGCAAGCCTAGTTAGAGGCAGCTGTAAGTTCTCAAGAAACAGTCTAAATCACCAAAGGATGCTACTTGCTGTTATTTCAGAAACAAAGGACTTTTGTCTTCACAGCCGTCACTCTGGCTCTATTCACCTCCAAGCAATTTCACTAAAGACAAGCACAGAAATGAAAAATAAAACAGCTATTAAAAGTTTTATTACAGTACGTGCCCAGTGGTTATTTTTAAATCCAATCCCTTTGAAATTTTATTCTTGACATTTTTTTTTATAGACTGATTGGGACTCTTTAATAGATTAAGTGAAATTTCACTTTAGAATTATGTTGCTTTTTAACTGCTCCCAGAACTGAGACATTCATTTTAACTCCTCGCATCCAAAAGGAAGTCTGGAGAAAATAAATTGTGACAATTTCTCCCTTTTCTTCCACATAATTATATAAGACTTAAAAAAAAAATCAGTTCAATTATTAACCTGCAAATGAAAACTGAGATGGTACCTGAAACTCATCTGCACGTGGACAGCAATCCTTGTAGGAATTATAGATGGAAGCTTTGTGATAAAATGCTCCTACAGAGCCAGTTCATTTGCATCCCACTAAATGGAAGAGCTATTGTCACAATTTCCTTATCCCTGCCCCTCATGCATCTTGCATTATGAATTAATGTAGCGATGCAAAGTGGAAAGTGACCTTACAGGGGAACACTGGAGGCTCAGAGCAACTCACTCTAAGGTGCATCACACTGCCAACTAAAATTTACCATCATTGTGTTCTCTCACTCTCTTGCAATAACCTAATGACATCAGAGGCATTGAATCTGGAAGCTGAAGTGACAGGACATGACTCTGTGCTGCATATAATACTTAGGAGAACTAAACGGCTGGAAAGAGAACCCGCCCCTTGGGGAATGGACAGCCAATGAAAGCGGGCTTTGATGATGCCATGTCTTTTCTCCCTGGAGAGCCCTTGCTTAAATGGAAACAAAGATAACAATAAAGTACTCCAGGAGTTGGTGAATTCCTTCCGCCTGAACAACTCCGGGCATTTGCAGGCTTCTCATTGATCTCAGGAGGTGGGCTCCAGACTTAGGGAATGGCCAAGACTTCAAAGAAGCCCGCCGCAACAGATGGACATAGCTGCCTCCGAACATGCCTCTCTATCCCTAGGGTTTGGTAGCCTCCCTGGATTGGGTGGACAATGTTCTGGGTTGGGTGGTCTGGAATGTTTTCCAACACCACCAAGCAGCTCTCTGATTCTCAGCAGATACCGACTAGGTATCCTACAAATTTAACCCAGTTCTGACACTCAGATTTCACTGGCTCAGGGCTGAAGTCCCATGGTCCCCATTTCAGATACCAATCAGAAGTCTTCTGACCAACTGGCTATAAATAGGAAGTTCCCACAACCCACTCCCTAGGTTCAGCAGTTTGCTAGAGCAGCTCACAGAATTCAGAAAACATTTACGTTTGTCAGTTATTACAAGGGGTATTTATAAAAGATACAGCCAGTTGAAGAGGTGCATAGCGTGTCTGGAAGGGTTCTGACTACAGGAGCTTCTGTCTCCGGGGTCCCATCTGAGGGCACCTAGAAGCCCCACATTGAGTCACCTCATTAGCATGAACTCAGATGGGGCTCAAAAGGGGCTTCTTATGAAGAACAAAAGACACTCTGTCACTCAGGAAATCCCAAGGGATTGAGGTGTTCTGTGCCAGGAACCAGGGAGAAAGTCCAAATATACTTCTGATACACTAGTGGGCATCACCTGTACTTTTCAGTGATGGTGGACAAGGACCACTCCAGCTAAGAGAGGGTGGTGACCCTCCTGGGCTTCATTGCTGCCAGCCTCCCCCATCTGATCTCTTCCAGATTCTTTCCATAAAAACACATCTCTGACTGCATCTTTCTCCCGCTCAAAATGAAGTCCTGGCCTCACTGCAGTCTTGTCTCTCCAGATTTACTTGAAATAAATAAATAAATTTAAATAAATTCCCTTTGAAATGTTCTCCTGTCTCGTGCCTGTCCAAATCCTTTCCTGTTTCTATGTGAAACCATCCTCAACATGTGTCCCGACCCAGTAATTCCTCTTCAGAAGAAACCTCTCTTTAGCTTAAATATACAAGAGGTACAGGGTCTGGTGTGTGTGCACATGTGTGTGTGTGTGTGTGTGTGTGAGTCACTCAGTTGTGTCTGACTCTTTGCGACCCCATGGACTGTAGCCCACCGGGCTCCTTTGTCCATGGGATTTCCCAGACAAGAATACTGCACTGGATTGCCATTTCCTCCCAGGGGATCTTCCCAACCCAGGGGTCGTTCCAACCCTAGTCTCCTGCATTGCAGGCAGATTCTTTACCATCTGAGCCACCAGGGAAGCCCACAGGGTCTGGTGCAGTGGTCCTCAAACACTTTTGCTTGTGTTTGCCTCAAATGATTTTTCATAAGACATGTGCCCCTTCATTCATTTTAAATTGACACTTTAAAAGTTTCTATTATAACTTCAAGTACCTGCAAAAGCAGTAACAGATGGTACAGTGAGTCTCACACTTGAGCAGGCATCAGGATCACTTGGAGGGCAGGTGAACACACAGACTACCAGGGCCTGTCCTCAAGAGGTTCTGATTCGGTGGGTCGCGAGTGGGGCCTGGGAATTTGCATTTCTGTAAAGTTTCCAGGTGATCCCAGGGGTGAGGGCTCTGGAATCACACTCTAAGAACTGCTATTCTGGTGTACTGTAAATATTGACATTTTAAGTAAAATCATCACATCACTCCCTTAAATATATTCAGTGGAATCTAAACGCGGCAGCAGCTTGAGAGCCACAATCATCCAACTTTTAGAAATACAAGAATAAGCTCCTCTTGACAACTTGAAATTTTACATTGCTCTTTTTTCCCTTTGAGTTTTTATTTCCATCCTATTTCCTCCATTGAATTTTATGCTAATGTAATGTTTTATTCTTAAAAGTATTTTATTGATCAGTTTTTCACATATCTGTCATAAATGTTTGTTAGAAGATGAAATTGAATGTATTTAAATTTCCTATATTTATTAGGCTCTGAGTATTTAAGATTTTTATTTTGGATTAAATATTATAGCTTTTTGTTGTTATACTAATAATATTATAGTATGTAGTAATATATAATTGAACAAAACAACACATATATTCATTAAAGATGAAAAATGGAATTTTATTGGAAATGTACCACAATAAGATGGGACTATTTTTTTTAATTAGTTCTTGTACTTTTAATTACTTAATTCTAGAATGATACAGGCTTCTATATAAATTCTATTCTTATTTTTAGTTTTTATAGACACAACACCAAAGAATATTGTCGATGTGGAAAATGGAGTAAATTACGTAACTGCAATTTTACTTAATTCTCTGAATGCCTTCCAAGTTATGGACCAACAATCTCACAGTGATCTAACACCTAGAATCATTTTTTTATGATCTACCAGCTAAAAATGTGATTATGTCTCCTTTATACAGTTGAAAGCAAAGAATGAGGAACCACCTGCTTTGCAAAAGGGGTTATTACCAAATATTTGAGTCATTCTCTTTTTTCAGTACTGACACCATTATTTCAAACTATCCCTTTCTTTGCTGCACTGGAGGTTTGTTTTGTTTGCCGAGTTTTGCTTTTTTAATTATCTAGGACAGGGGTTGGCAAACAATGGCCAGCTGATGCTGGCCAAATTCTGCCATTCTGTTTCTGTACAGCCCTCAAGCTAAGCTTGGTTTTTAAATTTTTTAAAGATTGTAACACACACACAAAGAAGAAGAACATTCAGAGATGGTATGTGGCCCACATTTTCTGAAATATCTACCATCTGACCCTTTTCAGGTAAAGTTTTCTGAATCCTAATCTAGGACAAAGCAACTTCCTAAGTCAGGAGGATGACGACACGCCTTAATTTGTACAGTGAAGCCGGGCCGTGGTGAAAGGGTCTGTCTTGATGCTGGATTCTTAAGATGATTCTTTTTTTTTTTTATTGAACTTTTTATTTTGTATTGGGGTATAGCCAATTAACAACATTGTAACAGTTTCAGATAGAACAGCAAAGGAACTAGGATGATCAATTTTCACAGAGGACGTATGGAATATTCAAATTGGCAAACGACTCCCTATGTATTGCTGCATGACCAATACCGCAAACTTGGTAGCTTAAACTGAGAACGGTCATTTAATTTGCTCTGGAATCTGTACCTTGAGTGGGACTGGGAGGGGAAAGCTCGCCCGTGCTTCACGGGACTTAGCTAAGGGCTGGAAGTTGTGTGTCCTAGATGAGCTCTCACATGGATGTCAAGTCGCCCACAGCGGTCACCCGGGAGCTCAGAGGGTGGAAGCTGGGGCTTCAGGACCTGTGCAGGCTGGTCCTTGAGTATTTGGATGTGGGAAGGGAGTCTCACCTCCCTAACTGGTGAGAGTGGCTCTCTGTGCTTAAATTGTTTATATAAGCAATGTACTTTATGCTAAATACCAGTTTCCTTCTGAGGGTCTAGAATCTTGCGACATACTAGGCAGAGAGTGCCTACAGGCCCAGACCACCATAAAAGCATTGGGCGGTTTGTCTCTTAGCCCTTCTTGACAATGACAATAAATGTTAGCCACTCAGTCGTGTCCAACTCCTTGTAACCTCATGGACCCTCCAGGCTCCTCTGTCCACGGGATTCTCCAGGTAAGAAAACTGGAGTGGGTAGCCATTCCCTTTTCCAGAGGATCATCCCAACCCAGGGACTGAATCCAGGTTTGCCGCAGGACAGGCAGCTCCTTTACTGTCTGAGCCGCCAGAGGAGTCCATAAGCCCTTCTTGGTAGATGTCATTTCACACGCATGCTCACACACGTTGCAGGAGGAATTCAGGCATCCTGTGTGACTCCCAAAGGCGAGGACTCCAGAGGCTTCTGCCTGTCTCTCCTGACTTTGCCCCATNCCTTTACTATCTGAGCCGCCAGAGAAGGCCATAAGCCCTTCTTGGTAGATGTCATTTCACACGCATGCTCACATAGGTTGCAGGAGGAATTCAGGCATCCTGTGTGACTCCCAAAGGCGAGGACTCCAGAGGCTTGTGTCTGTCTCTCCTGACTTTGCCCCACGCAGCTTTTCCCTTTGTGAATTTGCAATGTACCCTTGCATATAATAATAAATCTTAGCTGGGGGTACAAGCATATGCTGAGTCCTGTGAGACCTCATAGTGAATTATCAAACCTGGGGATGGTCTTGGGCCCCCCCTCACAGCTCCTTTTCATGTGAGCTGCTCCATGAGGTCTGGGCTTCCTCACAGCATGGCGGCTGGGTCCCAAATCAAGTGTCCTGAGAGAATGCGCCAGGTGGACCTCACCTCAGAAGTCACGTAGCATCACTTCTGCCCACTCTTTGAGTTGAGATATTCATAAAAGCCCACCCAGGTTCAAAGGGAAGATACACAGACTCCTCCTTCTGGTGAGGGTGTGGCAAGGTTCCAGAAAATGTGGATGGGAAATATTGTTTAAGCTAATTTTGAAAAATAAAATCAGTCATACCCTTAAAAGCACCTGAACCCACATTCCCTTTGAAATGTCTCTGAATACCTTCAGGATGGGTTTCCCAGTTTGAGACTACTGGAGCAGTGAATAAAACATTGACTTTTGAGTTAGAGAGACTGAGTTTGAATCCTGGTTCTGTAACTTCCTATCAAGAAAGCAATGCTCATTAGTCATTTCCAAACATGCAAACCTGTTGATGGTTCTGAGGATTCAGGAGCAATTGCTTGAGGCCCAGAGACAGCTATGAAGCTTTGAGAATTTACTAATCTATTCATTCAACAAATAGGTATCGAGTGCCTTTTATGTGTCAGCACTCTGTGAATCCTAGATGTGCAAGGCTTAGCCAAACTGACCCAGTCCTCATGGACCTTACAGAAGAGGAAAAAACCAAATCAAATGATCACACAAATGAATAACAACACATGTGTGAAGCTCCATAAAAGGAGAATCCAAGGGCGAATTCCACCAGAATATAAGCTCCATGAGGGTTTTGCATACTTTGTCCTCTGATGGATCTCTATCACCTAGAAGATGGCCTGGCACAGATCACGTGCTAAATAAATACTTCTTGAATGAACGGGTGCATGAATGAGTGAAATCTACGAGATTACTTCTTGAAGGGCTAGTGTAAATCCTTATAGGAAGTGCTATTTTGGCTGGTGTTAAAGATAAACTCCATTTTCTTAGCTCAATTTCTACTGAATGAATTTGTATTAACCCAATTCTCAAGAGACTAATTTATGCACCAGAATATACTTATTATTTTTGTAGTGGGAGACACATCTGATTTAGTATTTCCATAGGAAGCACCCAAAAAACTCCACAGGGAACTATCTCTGATTTTACTACAATTCTGCTGTGTTGAGCAGTAGTTAGAGACCTCTTGGGGAGCTAAATTAATTATCAGAAAACTAATATAGAAGGACCTGGAATCAGTAAAATGGAAATTACATAGATTTAAGGGACATTCACTCAAGTCACCCATACAACTTACATAAAACCACTTTCCTACCAGGAACACTCCTGTGTACATCACATTCTTCCTTTCTTGGTGGTGCTTAGGAACCATAGCAAATCACATTGTTAGAATTACTCCTTTTCCTAGATTTCAAGCTAGGAACCAGACTGATATGAAATTCCAGGGCCCTATTCTTCTGCTTGGAGTCGACTGTGAACCTGGTCTCATCAAGGCAGCTGTCTTCTCGAGCTTACGCCAATGTGACCTACCTCCTAGTTCCTGGCATCCTTTAAAATCAAGAGTCTATGAAGGTACTTGCTTGTGTAGGGGAGCAAATTCACCACCCACAAAATGTCTCTTTGGTATGTGGATTATTTCAAACTGAAAACAAGCAAAGCTTCAAAGACTCATGAAGAACCTTTGACCTTCTATCTATCTGCCTAAAGCTTGTAGACAGAGGACAGTTCCAGGAAGGGCATTTCACCGTAGGTGACTATAGTATGAACTAGGCGTGTAGACAAGAAGAAACCTAGGAAAGTTTGTTTAAACTGCTCTCTGTCACCCTGTCTCTGCATGGCTCAGCAAACATTTGCTCACCAAACATTTGCTTTTCTATCTCCATGTCAATTGTTTCCTCCCCCTTAAGATCCCAAACCACTTCTCCCAACACCCTCTCTTGTCTTTGAGGATGATCTTTAATGTGAGAGTTTTGGACACTTTGGAGAGTTACTCACTTCTGGGTCTCTCCCTGCGTATGCATGCTAACAAACTCTTGTTTGATTTTCTTATGTTCATCTGTCTCACGTAAGTGTGCAAAGTCACTTCAGTCGTGTCCAACTCTTTGTGACCCTGTGGCCTGTAGCCTACCAGGCTCCTCTGTCCATGGGATTTTCCAGGCAAGAATCCTGAAGTGGGTTGCCACGCCCTCCTCCAGGGGATCTTCCTGACCCAGGGATCAAACCCGAGTCTCTTACGTCTCCTGCATTGGCAGGTGTGTTCTTTACCACTAGAGCCACCTCATTTGTCTCACATCAGTTTAATTCTTAGACCAGCCAGAAGAACCTAGTGGAGTAGAGGAAAATTTCTTCCTTCCCAACATATGCCTCTTACAGGAAGTCCTCCATGCATCCCTCTGCTCCCTCTGGGTAGTGTGACTCTGTCTGTGTGGATAAGTGCAGTGTTTCTGGGTGACTCTCCGTGTACCTGCATTCAGGTGTAACAGCAAAGTCTTGTGCTTTACTTCACAAGCCCAGTGAGACCATTCCCCTCCCTGTTTTAGCACATCACCCAGCAAGGAAACATACATGTGTATATCTGGGTATTGAGAGGGCAGACACATATTTACTATCAGAAGTCCCTCAGGTGCATTTGAAGACTGCTGGCTCTGCTTAAACCAAATGACAGGTGAGTCAAGGGAGAGTCTAGAAGACTGGGCCCTGCTTGGACCCCAGAGAAGCTGTCATTCACTGAACCAGGAAGAAGAGAAGGGAATGAGTTAACAAGAGTGCTGGCAAGTCTCAGAAGAGGATTTTGCTCACAAAAACTGAAAATAGCACGTGGAAGTAGGACATTTGAGCCTTATGGAAAAGAATTAAAGGATATTCTATAACAAAATGCTGTTAGGAAGGTGGGGGATCTCTACAGAACCACGGGGGTCTGCAGTGCTGTGGATTCAAAGGGTCATTTCTAGCTCGTGAAACATAATAAAGTTAATGCCTAAAGATGAAGGTTTCCCCCCACCTGCCTTTATAAAACAAATGTTCCTAGATACACTCTTTCATGTCACCAGTAGGACAACAAATTATGTTTTTTAAGCAGCAGTGCCTCGGAACTGTTACGGCCACTAGAGCGCTGAGTAATTTTACTATAACATCTTCAAAATCATCAACAGAGCAGCAAAAGGAAAGCAGGGGCAGTGACCCTGAATGTTTTGGCCTCGGGGCCACGGAGGTCAATGCATTGGGCTTCCTGAAACATCACTTCTGGCCTTGCCCTCCCTCTCTCCTCTCTCTGAGACTGGGTTTTGCATTCTCAGGAATGCTGAATGCATCTTGAATTGAACCTTTCGTTAAAAAAAAAAAAAAATCATTCCCATGTATTAATTCCCTCCTAGGACAGTGTTCTTGCCTGGAGAATCCCAGGGACGGAGAGCCTGGTGGGCTGTCATCTATGGGGTCGCACAGAGTCGGACACGACTGAAGTGACTTAGTAGCAGCAGCAGCAGGATATAGTCAGGTTACATCACAGCTGCTGCTTGTCCACATGGTGCTTTTGGACAAATTAGAAAAGGCATCATTTACACTTTATCTTAATCTATTTTTAAAAATTGTCTGGGAAGTTCTCTGGTGGTCCAATGGCTAAGACTCCATGGTTCCAGTGCAGAGGGTTGATCCCTGGTGAGGGAAATGGATCCCACACACTGGGACTAAGAGTTCATACACCACAACTAAAGGTCCCATGTGCAACAGCAAAATAAACATTTTTAAAATAAAAATAAATCGTCTTAACATACTGATTTTTCTAAAATAAGAACATTTCTCACCAGCTGCAGGAAAATTGTCTGTGATGTCTAGGATGTGAATGGCATCATTTTAGAGTGAAAAGCCAGGCCTGAAAAACAAACTATTCGGATTCAAACTCTAGCTCTGCCTCTTCCAGAAAATTGCTGAATTTTTCTGGGCACTGAGTTTCCCCCGTTTGTATAAAATGGGGATACTATACCTCACAAACTCCTCATAGGACTTAAATAAAATGCTGTGTGTAAAGCACTTATTATGATGCTCATCAAATAGCGTGGGTTGTACAAAAAAAGACAGGAGCACACATTAATAACACATGGTGCAAGTTAAAAATAGGGTTTATCAGGGGGAAACTTACAAGCACAGAAGTAAGGTGTGGTCGTGAGACTCTGAGGTCCTGTTATAACCTAGAAACGTAGGTGGGACTCAGCATAGGAGATAAGAACATCACAGAAAGATCCCAGGAGAGGAGGGCTGTGTCTTCAGTGCTCCATACACAGTTAGAGAAAGACACACGAGAACATCTAGGCAATTTTGTAGTCATGGAGCTTCCTGAGTCACCAGCCAGCCTTGCTAGCATGAGGAGGCTCCCGGGCTCATTCTCCAGGATCAGACTCTTCCTTAGCTAACTCTGACCAGGCTGGCTTCTTGCCACAAAAGGGGAGGAAATAAGCTGTGAGGGCCATGTGATTTTCTTTCCTCTGAGAGCGTCGCACAAGAAAACATGCGAGGAAACAAGCATTTTGCTGCCTGTGGCAAGGGTTGAACTCAGCTTTTCCAGTTTCCAAGGCCAGAGATCTTTCCACTTGGCTGTGTTGTATCTGCTAACAAGTCAGCCTAGAAATCATCCAACCAGTTTAATTGAAACTAATTCCAAATGTCTGAGAGTCATAAATTGAAAAGGACAGGAGAGATAATGTAATTCAATCCAACACTGGCGGACAAAAGTGAGATTCAAAATGGGCATTTATTGGGTTACCAGTATGAAGTGGCAGAGTCAGGCTTGGATTTTCATCTTCCAAATCCCATTTCCTCTTAAATTGCAATAAAGTTACAATGTAACCTTGTTTATCACACAAGTCACAGAGATGCCGTTAAAAAGGGCTTTATGGCTTTAATCTACAAAGGTTTAGGAAAAGACAGCAGCTTCCAGAGCAAACTGAGAATAGCAGAGCCAAAGATGATTACTTCATTTTGTTCAAAGCCTTGGAACTGTGTAAGAAAGAGAAGTTAGACAATGTAGCAAACCATGATCAAGAGAACACTGCTTATTAACATCCATACATGCATGCTAAGTCGCTTCAGTTGTGTCCGACTCTGTGCGGTCCTATGGACAACAGCCCACCAGGCTCCTCTGTCCATGGGATTTTCTAGGTCTATGAGATGTAGTCAAAAATTTATTCAGAGGAAAAGTCATAATCTTAAAACCTTTTAAGCTTAAGGATAAACATGGTACTTCCCTGGTGGTAGAGTTGTCAAGAATCCACCTGCCAGCGCCGGGGACATGGGTTCAATCCCTGGTCCAGGAAGCTTCCGCATGCTGTGGAGCAACTAAAGCCTGTGTGCCACAACTACTGAGCCTGTGGGCTCAGAGCCTGTGCTCCGCAGCAAAAGAAGCCACCATGATGAGAAGCGCGTGCACCGTGAGGAAGAACAGCCCCCAGTTGCTGCACCAACCCCCAGCATCAGCACTGTTCAGAGAATACGTTAGAAATGTACTTTCTGCAGCCCCACCCCAAAAGCTACTGAGTCACCGACTCTGGGGGTGGTGCCCAACAAACCCAGGTTCCCACAAGCCCTCTGGGTGATTCTGATGCATTGTCAGGCTGGAGAAGCACTGTAGTAGACCTCATTCATGTCATCCAATTTAGCATCTCTTAGAGCCCGCTTCCTGTTGGTTGCATCACAAACGACTCCAGAGGAAAAAAATTCCATTCCTTCGCAGCCCCTCTATCGCTATAAATAGGGAACACTTGCTCACCAGCAGCTGGAGTTCTGGCCCATCCTTGCTGGAGCTCTCCATCTCCTTCAGACAGCTGCTGCAGAATGCCAGTAGCCAAAAGCACAAGGATACTCAGCCGTGCTGGGGGAAATTCGACTGTCTTTTAGGTTTTGCCCAATAAAGTCACAACGCGGTTTTGAGGCCTGGAAAGCAAGAGTTGCCCCACTTTTTCTTTTTTAATGAACAAAGTTAAAGCGAAACTGATAGCTTCCCTCATGGCTCAATGGGAAATAATTTGCCTACCATTTCAGGAGACACAGGTTCAATCTTTGGGCTGGGAAGATCCCCTGGAGAAGAGAATGGCTACCTACTCCAATGTTCTCACCTGGGGAATCCCACAGACAGAGCAGACTGGCAGGCTACAGTCCATCGGGTTGCAAAAGAGTCAGACATGACTTAGCAGCTAAAACAATGAATACACAGCTGCAGACCCTAATCCTAACTACACGTGAAATATAAAGAGACGGCAAGGTCTAATGCTGAGGCAACAGAACTGGAAGAACCAGAAACCCGAATCCTTTCCCTGTCTCGGTTACTAACTCACCACATGACCTTGGGAACACGGCTTGTGCATTTTATTCTTTACTATTCCTGTCTCTGAAATATGAGCGATAATAACCCCTCCATACCCCATCACAGACTGATGGGGAGATTCCTTCCAACACCTAGAAAAGAGGCTTTTAACAGAAAAGAACCATAGTCAGAGCTGATCCTAAGGTGCTACAGTCCCGTCTCACCCACCTCCTCCCAGACTCAGGGAGTGA
Source organism: Neotragus moschatus (assembly GCA_006410615.1). Taxonomy (NCBI): domain Eukaryota; kingdom Metazoa; phylum Chordata; class Mammalia; order Artiodactyla; family Bovidae; genus Neotragus; species Neotragus moschatus. The sequence goes on along the minus strand of SJYA01002426.1, from coordinate 1,983,401 downwards.
TGGGGAAGAGCTAGGATTTCAGAGATCCCCTAGCTCATGCACAGGAGTAACCTGAGCTTCTAACTCAGCACGACACCCCCAACCAGGCAGACTGGGCCCCTTCAGAACCTTGGCTTGTCCCTCTGCTGAAGAGGGTGGGGAGAGGTAAAGAAGGCTTTGTTTGCGTGCTTATTTTTGTTTTTTTAATATTTTGTCTTATTTATTATTATTATTTTCTTTTTGACTATGCCATGTGGCATGTGGGATCTTCATTCTCCAACCAGGGATCAAGCCTGTGCCCCCTGCACTGGAAGCTCAGAGCCTTAACCACTGGACCACTAGGGAAGTCCCCTGACTTGCTCTTTGTCGATGGAACAGCTGTGCCAGGCCATCGAGGAACTTTACTACTCTGAGTTTGTGTGGACGACTTGCCAATCTGTGGCTTTGCAGGCTACATGGAGGAGAGTGACTTCCTGCCTCACGGCCACAAGATAGGGCCCTGGACCCATTTGCACTTCCACCTAGAATTCCATGGAAACTGGATTATATTTGCCCAAGTCTCAGTTGGGGGTGTCAAGCCCCACAATTTAAATGAGTTACAACCCCATGAGTTCCTCGACCTCACCCTCACCCACAGTGTGCACTGGTCTGAGACTTCAGTTGAGCCTTAGAGGGACAGGCGCCATGGTGATGGGGCTGTTCCTTTCCCAGGATACGGGAAATCCACTGGTTGTCCATCATCAGTTCCACAGTGCTTGTGCTCTTACTGGTGGATTTTGTAGCTGTCATTCTCACGTGTGTGCTTCGAAATATCCTGGCTCCGTACAACTTGACTGAAGAGGCAACCTCTGGAGGTTCTGGTGATGACTTTGACCAAGGTGACAACGGCTGGGAAATTATCCCTACAGATGTCTTCCAATTCCTCCATACTGAAGTCTGCTGTATGCTGATCTCGGTGTGGGTGCCTAGTTCCTGGCCCTTGGCACTAGTGAGGGGATACAAATTAATCAGGGATTTCTCTCAAGGGGTAGAAGTAAGTGGTTTGTTCAGTAAAATATCTGCAGATCTTCTCTTCCATCCAGGTAAAAGGCAGACTTCAGGGGTGGGAAGTCTCTGGCAAGGATGTGTATATCTTATTGTGCGGTGCTAACCTACAGACTCCTGAACACTGACTGCCAGCATGCCTTTTGCTTTAACTGAAGTATAGTTGATTTCAATGTTATCTTTTTCAGGTAGATAGACAGATAGACATGTATATATACATGAATACATTCTTTTTTCAGATTCTTTTCCACTATGGTTTATTACAAGATATTGAGTATGGTTCCCTGTGCTATTCAGTAGGCCCTTGTTGTCTGTGTTATATATAGTAACGTGTATATATGTTAATCCCCAAATCATAATTTATCCCTCCCCCACTCTTTCCCCTTTGGTAACCATCAATTTATTTTCTGTGTCTGTGAGTCTATTTCTATTTTCTAAGTTCATTTGTTTCATCCTTTTTAAATTCCACATATAAATGCTATCAGATGATATTTGTGGAGGGTGCTTTTTCATAATTCTCTCTTACCCCATGGCTACGCTGATCAAATATTCTGAGCCCCAAATAGAGGTATATGCCTCACAAATGAAGGTGACTTGTGGAAATGAGGTGAGATTTCCTAAATCAAAAGGTAAAGATTATAGTCCCTATCATCACCTGGACAACCTCTCCCCCTGAAGTCTGGAAAATAGAGTTGATGCCTTTTGGTTCATACACATTTGTCTGAATCCCTTCAAGGGTTAGAGGCTACCCTTTCCAAAGTCCCAGGGGAGAATGAAGGTGCCCTAAAGAGTCTCTCTTTTTTTAAAAATTGAATTATAGTTGATTTACAGTGTTATGTTAGTTTTAGATGTACAACAAAGTAATCTATATATATATACTATATATAAATTCTAGTTCATATTCTTTTCACTATGGTTTATTATAATACATTGAATATAATTCCCTATTATGCAGCAGGCCCATGTTGTTTATTCTATATATAGTAGTTTGCATCTGCTAATCCCAAACTCCTAATTTATCCCTCCCTCATCTCCTTCCCTCTTTGGTAACCATAAGTTTGTTCTCTGTGTCTCTGAATTGGTTTCTGTTTTGTAGATAAATTCATTTGTGTTATATGTTAGATTCCACATATAAGTAATATCATATGGTATTTGTCTTTGTCTGAGTTCACTTAGTATAATAATCTCTAGGTCCATCCATGTTGCTTCAGATGGCATTATTTCATTCTTTTTCATGGCCAAGTAGTACTCCATTGTGTGTGTGTGTGTATAAAACATCTTTATCCATTCATATGTTGATGAATACATGGGTTGTTTCTGTATCTTGGCTATTGTAAATAGTGCTGCTATGAACTTGAGGGTGCACGTGTCTTTCACATGAGAGATTTCTCTGGATATTTACCAAAGAGTGGGCTTGTTGGATCATATGTCAATTTTAGTTTTAGTTTTTTTAAGAAATTCCACATCATTTTCCATAGTGGCTGCACCAATTTACATTCCCACCAACAGTGTAGGAGGGGTTCCCTCAAGGGTCTCTTTAAATGAATATAATCAAGACTTTTTTAGCTGTTCTGATCTCTCCTTACATTCTAATCAATGTATGAGGGAGGCCCTGGGTTTTGTCCATCTTAGAGATGAAAAGGTTGGGGCATGGGGACAAGCAACCTGCCCAGGTAGACCAGTCACAATCGGGGAGGAATTCAAAGCTTAGAATGAAGTCCACACAGCAAGGTAGGCCTGGGTGGACTCCTGAGATTCAGAAGCCGGTCCCGTCTTTGTCATCTCCCCTCTCTCTGCTCCCTCTTGTTGTCTTACTTTCTTTGCAGATGGTGTCTCCTCAGCCTCGTGCCTGCCCAACACCCCAGTGTCGGGTTTACTCTCTCTTGCCTGAGTCCACATCCTCTCCAGAACCAACTACATTTTTCTACACAAGGTCTTTCCTGTGGTATCCACTCCCAGACAGAACTTGCTTCTTCTGCATGGACTCATTTTTGCAAAGTAAAAGATTGCTAGTTCAGATCCAGCAACAGTAGACCAGAAAGTGGACAGATGCCCAGAGATAGCACCTCCTTCCTCTGATTGCAAGGTGGGGTCACATTCAAATCATGCCCCACGTACTTTCCTAAAGTGGCATGTTTTCCCTTGGAAAGATATATGCAGAAGGCCTCAAGCAAGGAACAGAAAAATGTCCCTGCAAGTCCCCCAAGTGTAACTCTTCGATGATCATAGCATCGATATTTGAACACTCTCTACCAGGTATCAGACATCCCAAATCTCACCCCCACTACAGATGCGAACACTAAGGCTCAGAGACATTAGTAAATGGCTCAGTGTGAGACAGCTTGAATCTGAACCCAGGTCTGCTTGACTTAAATGCTTGGCTTCCTGATTTCAATGTTCCTCCACATTCAGCTTGACTCTGAGACGGCTGACTCATACCAAGCTGCACTGAGGGCCAGACAGCGTCCTAACATGCAGAGTGGGTCATGCCTCTCTTGTCCTCCTCATCTGCATCCCAAACTCTCACCCCTGGGGAAGGGGATTTCCTACAGTTTTTCTCTCCACTCCGCCCCCACTCCCTTTAAGCTCTCCACCATTCATGGGTGGTTTCTGATGAAAAGGTATTGACAACTCTTTATAACTATCCTTTAAGTTCTCCTTTAAAAAACCACACACATTTGTATCTTAAAATGAGAAAATATAGCTCAGTGGTGTAAAAAATTATGTTGGAACAAATAACATAAAAGACAGGACCTTCAGAAGGAGACCTACCAGCCTATACAGCCTGTTGCAAAGCTATTTTACATATCGAAAAAAAATCACAAATGCTCCAAGACCTGCTGTGGCCTGGAAATGCTCTCTGGAACAAACATCACCAGAATTAAAACCCTGGCTCTGGAACTTCCCTGGCAGTCCAGTGGCTGAGACTCTGGGCTTCCAGTGCAGGGGCTGTGGGTTCGATACTTGGTTGGGGAACTAAGATCTCACATGCATAGCCAGGGAAGAAAAAAAAAAGGTCCTGGCATTATAGGAGTAGAAAGTTGGAGCATGGAACCAGCCCTTAACTAGTAGTCAGTCAACTACTTAATGCCGGCCAAGCATGAGGAGTCATGCAGCCTCTTTGGGCCTCATTTGGAGAGCTTTTTTAAGGTTCCCCTCTCCCCTACCACTCTGATGGAATATCTCTCAGATGAGGCCTTGGAACTGCCATATTTTAAATTTTCCCTTAGTGACCCTTCAGTTCAGTTCAGTTCCGTCGCTCAGTCGCGTCCAACTCTTTGCGACCCCATGAACCGCAGCACGCCAGGCCTCCTTGTCCATCACCAACTCCCAGAATCCACCCAAACCCATGTCCATCGAGTTGGTGATGCCATCCAATCATCTCATCCTCTGTCTTCCCCTTCTCTTCCTGCCCTCAATCTTTCCCAGCATCAGAGTCTTTTCCAATGAGTCAGCTCTTTGCATCAGGTGGCCAAAATATTGGAATTTCAGCTTCAACATCAGTACTTCCAATGCACACCCAGGACTGATTTCCTTTAGATGGACTGGTTGGATTTCCTTGCAGTCCAAGGGACTCTCAAGAGTCTTCAACACCACAGTTCAAAAGCATCAATTCTGCACTCAGCTTTATAGTCCAACTCTCACACAGCCAGATTTGTGAACAACTAAACGAGATGATCTCTAAGAGATCTTTCAACTCTAAGAACTTATGATAGTTTCCTTTACTCCACTAAGGGCAACTTGATAACACATCCACAGTCCTGGTACTGCCAAGTACGTTCCAAATGTCACATGAAACAGGGACACCGGTCTCTATTGCAGACCAGAGTCTGCAAGGATGGATCTGGATGACCATTTGAAATCAAGACCTAGGGAGGGGCTTGGCGATGACCCAAGAGAGAATGGGTTTTGCTTCTCGCCTGTCTGGATGGAAGGCAGTGAATAGGGTACTGGTAACGTGTACTGAACAGAATTCTGCTAGAAAGAACACCTCCCTCTTTAAATAAAGCAAATTCCTTACTTTCAAATTGATTGACCAACAGAACCAACTTAAGACTTTATGTCTTTTTATCTAAACCTCCCTGATGAGCAAGATCTCAGTGATAATAAAATCTTGTGAGGAAAGATTTTAGACATGTGAGACATTTCTTCTTACTCTGGATAATTTTTTTTTTAACTTGCATTACTGTTATGAGTTGAATTATGTCTCCACCTCTCCCACCTCCACTGAAAAAAAAAGATATGCTGAAGTCTGAATTCCAGGACCTTAGAATGTAACATCACTTAGAAACAAGATCTTTGCAGAAGTCAAATTAAAATGAGGTCATGAATGTGGGCCCTAATCCAGTATGACAGGGTCCTTACAAAAGAGAGAAATTTACACACAGAGGTAGACATGCGTTCTGGGAAGACCATGTAAAGCACACATGGAGAAAATGCCTCATGCCTGGAGTGATATACCCACAAGCCAAGGCACTAGAAGCCAGGAAGAGACAAAAGATTCTCCTACTTGTTTCAGAGGGAGCAGGCCCCTGCTAACATCCTGATTTCAAACTTCTACGTCTCAAGAATTGTGAGACAATATATTTCTGTTATTTTAAGCCACTCAGTGTATGGTACTTTGTTACAGCAACCCTTGAAGATTAATACAGTTACCAGCCTAGATTTTAAAATAATAATAATATAACAATAAAGGCCATCATCTATTGCTGGGTTTTACATGCATGATCTCATTTAATCCTCTCAATAACCAATGAAGTAGATTCATCCCTGCCTGTGTGCTAAGTCACTTCAGTTGTGTCCGACTCTTTGCAATCCCATGGACTGTAACCCACTAGGCTCTTCTGTCCATGGGATTCTCCAGGCAAGAATACTGGAGTGTGTCGCCATGCCCTCCTCCAGGGGATCTTCCCAACCCAGGGATCGAATGCAAGTCTCTTATGTCTAACCTGCATGGGCAGGCAGGTTCTTTACCACTAGCACCACCTCGGAAGCCCAGATTCATCCTTACTTTTATTTTATTCTCATCTCCATTTAAAACAATTAAAAGCAGGTATGACCAAGTAAGATTAAGAATTTTGCTGAAGCTCAGATGGCTCTATGAAAGAATGGGTCTTGAACTTGATCTCAGACTATCTGGCTCCAAGGCCTTCCACATTATACTCCTGCTGACCCTTCAGTAGCCTCTGTGGAAGGACTAAACCTAGAAAAGAAAGCCTAAGCAATTCCTCAACTACCAATGCTAATATTTAGGATCTAGTGTCATTGTTTTGTTTAAAGTAAAATGCCAGGCCAGATACCTACAATTAGGTAAATACCAAAGCACATTAAGTAAAAGTCTTGAATGTTCATTGGAAGGACTGATGTTGAAGCTAAAACTCCAATACTTTACCTGATGCAAAGAGCTGACTCATTTGAAAAGACCCTGACGATGGGAAAGATTGAGGGCAGGAGAAGGGGACAACAGAGGATGAGATGGCTGGGTGGCATCACCAACTCAATGGACATGAGTTTGGGTAAACTCCAGGAATTGGTGATGGACAGAGAGGCCTGGCATGCTGCGGTCTATGGGGTCACAAAGAGTCAGACACGACTGAGTGACTGAATTGAACTGAACTGAAAATGGCTTTAAATTAAATCATCCGAGACTTAAATCAAGTAAACAGGGATAAGGACCCTGCTTCTATTAGTATAAATTAATCAACAATTAAATCTACATATTTATAAGAAAAGGGACAAAAAACAATGATGTAAGAAGTGTGACTGTTTTTATTTAGTAGTTGATGAAACTGAGCTACTTCAGAGAGTGAAGCTTTGATCTCTGAGAGGCTCTGTCTACAAACTTCCAGAATTAGAATTGATTGAAGTTGTTTCAGCTTAATAGGTCTTCCCCAAATGGAACACTTTCTTATGCAAAATAATACACAACATTTCAGAAGAACTGCCATCAAAGGAGCCCCCCTGCTTTCTGGGCCTTAATTTTCAGGCAATAAAAGCTTTGGCCTTAAAGTGGCAGCACAAAGATCAGATACAGGGGAAAACATGCTTGAAACTACCTCGTGGTACTTTCAATGATGAAATGATCTCCGGTGATGAAACCAGCACTGAACTTACTCTTTTTTAAGCTGTAATGTCATGTTTATACTCAGATAACTCAGGCAGAAATTTTTTTGAGAAAGCTCATGGACCACCAGAATGACAGCTTTGTGGGAACTTGGTCTTATGGGAGAACTCTCACATGTTGACTTTAGCCTCTAGAATTCAGCGTGTGGAAGAGAGTAGGTGTCAGCCTTGCCAGCCGTCTGTTGGCACACAGGCCTGCAGGAATGTTCCCTCAGACAGGCTCGGACCTGTCCGCTCCTAGGAGATGTGGCTTTTGTCAACGTCCTGGGTCCATCAGACCCAGGATTGAGGCATCCGAATCCTCTGCAACCTTCACCTACAGCCCCGTTCTCCTTTGTTGGATGCGGCTTCTCTGCAAGCACTAGTATTCAAGAGAAACATCTAAACTGTATTTCTTATTCATTTTCCTTGCTTTGTTTCCTAGATTTTAAACGTATTTTTCCCCCCTACTGAGCATGGTAGGTTAAATAGGCTTTTGTGGGCTAGTCTGGGAACATTGTTTGCAGTGAAAAATGCATTCTGTGTTGGAAACAAACAACATACAGAGAGAAATGTTGGGAACACGACCTCTTTTGTAGANACTCTCACATGTTGACTTTAGCCTCTAGAATTCAGCATGTGGAAGAGAGTAGGTGTCAGCCTTGCCAGCCGTCTGTTGGCACACAGGCCTGCAGGAATGTTCCCTCAGACAGGCTCGGACCTGTCCGCTCCTAGGAGATGTGGCTTTTGTCAACGTCCTGGGTCCATCAGACCCAGGATTGAGGCATCCGAATCCTCTGCAACCTTCACCTACAGCCCCGTTCTCCTTTGTTGGATGCGGCTTCTCTGCAAGCACTAGTATTCAAGAGAAACATCTAAACTGTATTTCTTATTCATTTTCCTTGCTTTGTTTCCTAGATTTTAAACGTATTTTTCCCCCCTACTGAGCATGGTAGGTTAAATAGGCTTTTGTGGGCTAGTCTGGGAACATTGTTTGCAGTGAAAAATGCATTCTGTGTTGGAAACAAACAACATACAGAGAGAAATGTTGGGAACACGACCTCTTTTGTAGAGTGGGGACTGCCTGTCCAGTCTCACGCATCAGAGTGAAAGCCTCTAAGGGTTCTCTTTTCAAATCTGGACAGCTCTTTTTTTTTTTTTTTAAGTCTCACTCTAGGTTGGAAAGCATGAATCTAGCCACATGTGGGAGACCCTAAGAAATAAACGGTTTTGACGTTTGTGTCATCCGTTTTCTAACTGTGAGAAGGGGTTAGAAATAAAGTGGGGGCTTCCCTGGTGATCCAGTGGTTGAGACTCCGTGCTTTCAATGCAGGGGGCGCAGGCTCAGTCTCCATGCCTTGTGACTTGGCCAAAAAACATAAGAAAAGAAAAAGAAATAAAGTGCTATGTCCGCCACTGCCTTCTTCGTCTTTAGGAAGACACCAGCCGTCTGAAAAGAAGGTGGTGGGAGGTGATTGAACTGTTCAAAGATAATTTTCACTTAACAAGGATCATTTACTTAGTTAAATCATCCAGCAACTATATATTGAGTGTTTACAACCAGCTGGACACTGTGGTAGGTGTTCTAGAGGAAATTCTGACAAAAAGAAGAACGTCTATGGGGAGACCAACACTAGGAATAATAGTGAAACAGAGTAATACAAATAAGCAAGAACGTTGTTGCAAATGCTAAGAGGAAAAGGAAACAGAGGAAGAATTAAACAGGAGAGGTGTGCCCAGGCAGCTCCTTTTGGTTGGGTGGCCAGGAAGGCCTCCCTGAAGAGGGACTATTACACTAACACCAAAGCCCAGCTACGAATGAGAATCGACCTACTTACTCTACCATGTGTAAAACAGATAGCTGGTGGGAACCTGCCGTATATCACAGGGAACTCAGCTTGGTGTTCTGTGATGACCTGGAGGAGTCAATGGGAAGCGGGGTTGGGAGAGACATCCAAGAGAGAGGGGATATACATACACGTGTAGCTGACTCACTTCATGGTATAGCAGAAATTAACACAATATTGTGAAGCAATTTTACTCTGATTTTAAAAAAACCAAACAAAATGAAAACCAGCTGTGAGAGGCTATAGGGAAGAGAATTTCAAGTAAAGGGAACAGTGAGTGCAAAGGCCCTGCGGTAGGAGGGAACTTGGTTTTTATCCCAGGAACAAGAGAGCCAGGGAAGGAAGAAGGATGTGGGAGTTGCTTGCAGATCTGATCAGGAACCACATCCTACAGGGCCTTGCAACCAGGGTAAGCTGTTTAGATCTGACCTCAAGTGCACAGGCAACACAGGGAGGCTGTAAGCAGGCCGATGGTGTATGTGAACTGACTTGAAGGGTCACCCTCCTACTCCATGAGAAGACAAGAGTAGAAGAAGCTGAAGCTTTAACTCATACAATGATAGTTGGGACGCTCGTGGCCAACAGGTACAGTGTATTCAGCATGTGCCTGGGACTCTTTAAAAGTGCTTTAGCTGCATTACTTTGATGAATCCACTCTGTGGAATGGAAATTATTAGAATTTCCATATGACACATAAAGCCTAAAAAAGTAAAGAAACTTGCCTCCAGCTAGTAGTTTTTTTTAAAATAACCTCCTTTTATAATTATATAAGTTAATAATAGTTACTATAAGGAAACTATTTTAAGTGAGCAAAAAGAAAAAAACTAAAACACTTGAGACACATACCCCTGAGATAACTGCTGTTAACATTTTAGCTTGTTTTTCCAGTCATTGTGCTGTGCAAATACATTGTCTGGTGGTGGTGGTGGTTTAGTTGAAATCACGTCCAGCTCTTTGCTGCTGCTGCTGCTGCTGCTGCTGCTGCTGCTGCTGCTGCTGCTAAGTCGCTTCAGTCGTGTCCGACTCTGTGCGACCCCATAGACAGCAGCCCACCAGGCTCCCCCATCCCTGGGATTCTCCAGGCAAGAACACTGGAGTGGGTTGCCATTTCCTTCTCCAATGCATGAAAGTGAAAAGTGAAAGTGAAGTTACTCAGTCATGTCTGACTCCTAGCCACCCCATGGACTGCAGCCCACCAGGCTCAGTCCACAGTATTCTCTGGGCAAGAACACAAGAAGATCCTCCTGCAGGGGATCTACCCTGGTTTGGGAAGATCCCAAGTCTCAAACCTAAGTCTCCTGTATTTCCTGCATGTAATCCTGTAAGGTGGATTCTTAACTGCTGAGCCACTGGGGAAGCTCACTGTGCTTCTATATTTTTAGAAAGTGTTTGAAAGAGTATATGTGTTTAGTCACTCAGTTGTATCTGACTCTTTGCAACCTCCTGGACTGTGGCCTTCCAGGCTCCTCTGTCCATGAGATTCTCCAGGCAAGAGTATTGGAGTAGGTTGCGATTTCTTCCTCCAGAGGATCTTCCCAACTCAGGAATGGAACCCAGGTCTCCCACACTGCAGGCAGATTCTTTACTGTTTGAGTCATCATATACAACACTGTTTTTTTTTATAAGTTATTTATTGTTTATTATTGGTTGTTAGGATTTCAAGTGAGTTTTCTTATTGGTTGGTAGGATTTCAAGTGAGTTTTACTTTCTTCTTTTTGATACTCTACTTTTCTAATATCTCTACAATGAGTGTTTTGCTTCTAAAAGTAATAAAGTAAATGGCGATCTAAAATTATAAATTAAGATTGGTTTATCTTTGGGAATTCCCTGGCTGTCCAGTGGTTAGGACTTGGCACTCTCATTGTTGGGGCCCCAGGTTTGATCCCTGGTCGGGGAACTAAGATACCACAAGACACAGCCCCCCCCAAAAAAAGACTAGATCGTTTTTAACTTAATGAAGTTCTCCAGAAAACATTTTTCAGTCTTCTGCCACATCCCTGGCTCAAAAGTCATTTGTCAGACATAAGTTGCTCCCAAGATGGCCCTTCCCAGCAACAGGCTCTTGGTGGCCTTGTTAGAACCAGTCCCACAATGGTAGAGAGCACCTCCGGGCAACAAGCACACATCTCCTCAACACCTATGTGTCCAAACTGTATGAGGCACCATGCAGCCTAGTCCAGCAGCAGCAGCAGACATCACTTCTGCCCTCCATCTCAGCCACCATCATCAGAAAAACAAACTGAGTAATGTGAGCCCAAGTAGTAGGCCATCTCAAATAAATGAAGGTCACCCAGGTCACCTCCATAAAAGCATACCTCCAAAGGTGGTGGAAAGGTACAAACCCTCAGTTATAAGTTAAGTAAGGACTAAAGCCTTTGACTGTGTGGATCACAATAAACTGTGGGAAATTCTGAAAGAGGTGGGAATACCAGACCACNTTTTGAATTCTCTAAAAGCTGTCTTCATGTAACTGTTGAAACTTCTTATTTCTTTATCGTGCTTCAAGGAGTGTTGGTTTTGTTTTAAATTCACAATGCCCTGAACTATTTCTCTCTTAAGTAAAGCCAATGCTGGGACTTCCTGGGGCCCAAAGACGTTGAATGGTAATCTTCTTTAAACAAATTATTGACTACTGTGCCTTCATGTTATGAAAGATAATTGAAAAATGCTACTCTCAAATTGTTAGGACTTGCTCTCATTCTTCAAAGTTTACTTAGACTTGTAACAATAATGCAAACCCTTGATCACAGGCAGTGCTCCCAAGGTTAAACTACCTTATCCTTTGAAGTTGTTTGGAAACCTAAGGCTCAGTTGTCCACTGTCCCAGGCTCCTTGCAGAATGTGAACAAGCTGCTTTAGAAGTACACAGATGCTTTTGAGATTGCTCAGTGGATGGAAGCAGAGAAACTTCTTTATATAAGCAAGGAAGTTTCTGTTATATAGAGTGTGAGGGTATGTTAATAGACATTATTATCCAAAGTCAGAGTATACTTGAGAAGGGTCACTATTTAATACTTATGCTGGCACAACTGGCTTAAACCTTGAATGTCTGGAGCAATCCAGGACACATGGTTACTCAGTAATACCAACAGTAAACAAAGTAACGCAGACTCTAAGTCCTTAGAGGCACACAAGGCTCCGACTCACATAGTGTCTAGAGCATGCATGTGTAAAAGTAGGCTTTTTTCCAGCCATTCTTGGCCTTTTAAAGTGCTGTCTGTAATAGTGTCAAGCTCTAACACATGCACGGGGGACTGGCAAAAGGCTAGTCTGAGCATCTTGGTGTTGAAGAACCAGCTAACCTACCTCCGTCCATATACAGAGCGTGTGTTCTCTGTAGTTTCATTGTCTTAGCTATCATTCTTGCTGTAATTATTTAGTTCTTACCATGTGCAGGCTCTGTGCTAAGTGTTTCACACACACATTATGCAGTCAGTCTCATGATATGGGTACTCATATTGTCCTAATTTTACAGAACAGGAAACTGAGGCTTAGAGAAGTTAAGAACTGATCCAAAGACCCTCCGCCATGCAGGGGACAGGCTTGGACCCCAGAACCCTGCTCCACCGTACTACTTTGTCTCCCTGTGTGTGTGTGTGAATTGCTCAGTCATGTCTGACTCTTGGCAACCCCACGGACTATAGCCTGCCAGGCTCCTCTGTCCATGGAATTCTCCAGGCAAGAGTACTGGAGTGGATTGCCACTGCCTTCTCTGAGAGTCTCCCTACACACTTCTTATTTTTTATTTCTTAATGAGCCAGTCACATATAGGAAACAGTTTGTAGCTGAGTTTGAAAGCAACAGTTAAATGTGTCAGTGTCCTTCTTTATCAATGTCACTCTTTAGAGACTGGTTCTGAAAGAGTTCAGTGGCTTTCAGAAAAAAATATATTTGGGGAAAGAGAATTTAAGTTATAGCCTCTGCTACCAACATCCTTTTTCTTCCTCCTTAGAAATTTACTCTAGGGAAGAAACTGATCTCTTCAGGACTTAAGTTTGAGTGTTGATTGTCACATCATGTATCTTTTGGTTACCTTTCTGTTAGGGTGGAACTGCAGCTTCAGTTGGAGTTCTAAGCTCTGGTGGAGGAATCCCTGAGGGCAGGTGGGTGGAGGGAAGGGAGTTTCTGTTTATGATGTTGGTTGGCTGTGCTTCCTTGGGAAGGCAGCCCTGGGCCTCAGCAGGCCTGCAAACATCACCTGAGCTCCCGCTGTGGGTTTTATTCTTTTATATTGTTATTATTTTGAAGGTTTTCTTCGCTGCACTGCACAGCATGCGGGACCTTAGTTCCTACAAGAGATTGAATCCATGCCCTTGGCATTGGAAGGGCAGAGTCTCAACCACTGGACGGCCAAGGAAGTCCCCTTGCTGTGTTTTTTTTTTTTTTCTTTGAGGCTCATTGGTTCAGTGAAGGGTGATGTTTAGCTTTGGGAATAGAATTTTTTATTACATCTATTTCTTTGCCTGCCAATAGACACAAAGATGAATACAAGGTGGTCCCTAATGTAATTTGAAATAACTATATCTTATCTAATCAGATGAGTGATGGTGGTTGAGAGGAAGTGGAAATTGCATACAGCTTGTGGAAGTTGTTGGGGAAGGAATTCCCCAAAGAGCTGGCGTGGAATTGAGTCCAGTTGAGAGAGGCACTTTGTGAGAAAAGAGAGGTGTGGAATGAAACAACAGTTCACAGGGAAAAAGAAAACAAATGACCAACAAGCATTTGAAAAGAAACAACTTCACTAAATAAATACAAATGCAAATACTGAGATAAAGGTTTTCTCTAATTAGGTTGGCAAAATTCAATAAGACTAATATCATCCTGCAAAGAAGGGGACACCCTTATGTATGATTCATTAGTATCATCAAGGAATTTCAGCTATCAAATGTTAACCCAGGTGCCCCAAAACATAAAAAGAAAAAAGAGGGGAGAGTGGAATTATTGCAGGCACATTCAGAGACGAACCGCTGGCTTCTACTATAACAGAGGGTCGAGGAGGAGAAAAGTGGAGGATAACACAGGGAACGGAGTCTTGTCACAGGCCAGACCATGAACTGTCCTAGAGGCTCTTTCGAGCTCAGAGTGGAAGGATGGGGGCTCTTCTCTGGGAAGATGAACAGGCAGTGGGGAGCAGGTGAAGCAATCATCTAGAAGGCTCTTTGAAGTAGCAGCTATGAGGGCAGGAAAAATCAGACAGGCCTGGAAACATAAAGTCTACATGGAGGGAAAAAAAGGGGGGGAAAGAGCAGCATCACTAGAACGAAGAAGCCAGAATGAAAACAAGAATCTCCGTGTCTCACTACCTCAGTTCCCTCAAATAGTAAGAGGATTTTTCCCCCTTAAAATATATTTATTTTTAATTGATTAATTATTGCCTTACAATGTTAATTTGATTTCTGCCGTACATCAAAATGAATTAGCATAGGTGCACACATATCCCTTCCTACTTAAACCTCCCTCCCACCTCCCACCCTTTCACACCCCTCTAGGTCATGACAGAGCCCAGGTTTGAGTTCCCTGAGTCATACAGCGAATTTCTATTTGCTTTCTATCTTACATGTTAATATATATACTTCCATGCTGTGTGTGTGCTTAGTCACTCAGTCATGTCCAACTGTTTTCGATCCCATGGACTTGTAGCCTGCCAGGCTCCTCTGTCCATGGAGTTCTCTAGGCAAGAATCTTGCAGTGGGTTGCCATGCCCTCTTTCAGGGGATCTTCCCGATCCAGGGGTTGAACCCAGGTCTTCCACACTGCTGGTGGATTCTTTACTGTCTGAGCCACCATGGGAAGTCCCAGGCTTCCATGCTGCCCTCTCTCAAATATTAAGAGTATTTTTAACTATCCTACCTGTCTCTAATAAGACTGCTGATGCTCTGAACTTAGGAAGAATACAGGCGAGGTGTTCTGGTAACACCCTTTGTATGTGGGCCTCACACTAAAACTATGACCCTCACAACTAATAACTGAGCTCTTCCAGAGGATGACTTTCAAAAAACAAATTGTGTTTTTAACCACAAGCATAAGTGCTTCATCATGAAGGCACATTCTTGCACTAATAAGTTTTCCTTTTTTATGATTATTAGCCTTTTTAAAAATAATTCTGTTCTACAAAACCAACAATGCATATAAGGGTCTCTGGTTCTGAGAGGAACACAGACACACACTCTCTCTCTCTCTCTC